>PISX010009219.1:0-76952 GCA_004024625.1 Mellivora capensis | reverse complement strand
CTGGAAGAGATTATGCTGAGTGAAATAAGTCAAGCAGAGAGAGTCAATTATCATATGGTTTCACTTATTTGCGGAGCATAACAAATAACATGGAGGACATGGGGAGATGGAGAGGAGAAGGGAGTTGAGGGAAATTGGGGGGGAGATGAACCATGAGAGACTATGGACTCTGAAAAACAACCTGAGGGTTTTGAAGGGGGGGGTGGGAGGTTGGGGGAGCCTGGTGGTGGGTATTATGGAGGGCACGCATTGCATGGAGCACTGGGTGTGTTGTAAAACTATGAATTCTGTTACGCTGAAAAGAAATGAAATTAATTTAAAAAAAAGAAACAATATTATGGATGAAGGAAGATGAACACTGAGACTGTGAACTTGTGACACACCCATGACCAATCGTGTACATCTCTCATGTGAATGTGGAGGGGATTGGGTTGTGTTCTGACATGGTTTTTCATGTAGGATGTACAAAGGTCAAGACTCACCAGTCAGAGTCAGGAGTGGATATCCCATAAAAAATATAAGGTTTTTCTTTCTGTCCATCATCAGGGGGAGATGGATTCTACACATAAGCAGTCAAATAAGTGAGACAAGTCAGACTTTAGGGGGATCTGGAACCCATGACTGTGTTTCCAACTGCTAGAAAATCCTCTGCCTTTAGGAACTATGGCTTTTTGGGTCCTGTGATAAAAACGAGACAAGACAAAACCAAGCCAAACCAAAAAAGTCCCACAAAAGCAAAAGTAAAACAGATTTTCCTGAACTGAAGACTCTTGGGGAGATTTTGTTGACTTACTTAAATCTTCTTACATTCTAGGAACAGGCTGTGAATGTGTCAAAAATACTTCCAAAGAGTTTATTTTCTTTTCTCTCTCTTTCTTTCTCTTATGCATACATGGACACTGCACATAAACAAAATAATAATCCTCCCCTCATTTTAGCGTTTTCCAGTGTCTCTCAGTCCCTCACTCACCCTGTCACCAGTATAATGCATATCCCGTAATAAACAGCCCGTTAGCAGCAGAGATAACAATGTGATATTCACCACCAATTTGGCCTCAGAGATCTTTCTTTTTTCTTGTGGGTTTGAGAATCTCATTACAGAGAACGCATGTCCCTGACCATTGAAAATATTTCCAGATAAATCTACACCTGAATCTTTGTACTAAAGGTGTTGCCTGGGTTCTGCCTTGTGTCCCACATCAGGAGATCAAGTGCATATCCAAATTACATTTATCTTACATGCCACCTAGGCAAAATGGGAAAGCAAATGTTCTAAGAGGGAGTACAGCTTATCACGAACAGATAAGCACAAGCAGTGTGGAAACCAGTTGCTACAGTGCTGGACCTGAAGAACATCAGGAAGATAAGCCAATTCAGATCTCCCCGCTTAAGCAGCAGAGCAGCAGAGCTCTTCCAACTGTAACCGAAGCCCACCCTCAGCACTGCCCCAGAGTGGGAAGCGATGTCAACCACTGTCAATGACGCTAGAAGCTCACGGGTAGGAGACTCAAGCAGGATGTGCTTTTTCTTCCTAGAGTCTCATGCATAGGGGAAATGCAGCATACCTCTTGGCTAGGAGAAAATTTTAATGTTCCATGTTCTAGTGTCTGGAGTCAGGTGCTGTCTGTATTTATTTCTCTTGTTGTCATTCCTTAGCCAGTGGTTACTTCTCAACCAAGCCTGCATATCAGTGAGATGCCAAGTGAGATTCTTCATAAGCATCCAGAATCCTGGGCCCCACCACAAGCTTACTATATCTCCATCTCTATAAATTCAGAGATTAAATTCTGTTGTGGGTTGAGTTGTGTCTCTTCTCCAAAAAAAAAAAAAAAAATAGGATATGTCAGTGTCATAACTCCTAGTATCTCAGAATGTGATCTTACTGGGGGATTGGGTCTTTACAGAGGTTGTCAAGTTAAAATGAGGTTATTAGGGTGGGTCTTATTTTAATATGATTGTTGTCCTTACGAAAAGGGGAAATTTGGATGGAAGCAGACAGGCACAGACAGAGACAATACGGAGAAACACAGCGAGAAGACGGTCATCACAAGTAAAGGAGAGAGACCTTGAAGGAATCATTCCCTCACAGCCCTTGGAAAAAACTAATCCTCCGATGCCTTGATTTTGGACTTCTAGCCTCCAGAATTGTGAGACAACAGATTTTTGTTCTTTAGGCCACCCAGTTGTGATAGGTTGTGATAGGCCACCCAGTTGTGATAGGTTGTTACAATAACCCTAGGAAACTAATACAAATCTCATTTTAAGCTTTATTTCTAGAGTCAACATGGTTTCAAATGGAGGGAAAATGTATGATTATAAGTGCAGTCTACATTTGTAGAAGTCAAGTGAACTTCTGCTAATGGATCCATCGTGTATCTTGAATAGGGAGATTGTGAGCAATCCTGGATCTCTCTTTCACTTTCATTTTCTAGCTAAGTATATTCAGGAAATGACTTTATTTCTCAGGACATTAATCTGCCTGCTTAAAAGAGGGCTAAAATCCCCTCCTCTAGGTATTTCTTTGGGTTTCAATTACGTACTGAGTGTAATATGCCTAGCAGGTACTAGACACTCAATGCACGTCAGCTCCTTTATCCTTCTGTTCCACCTTTCCCACCAATTCAATTTAATAAACACTCAAAAGTCTCTGTAACTCCACTTCCTCATCTCAAAATGAGGGTAATAATAGAACTTATTTTGGGACCCCTGGTGGTGCAGTTGGCTGAGCACCCAGCTCCTAGTTTCAGCTCAGGTCATGATCTCAGGGTCTTGAATGGAGCCCCACCTCAGCTCCGTGCTCAGCTTGGAGTCTGCTAAAGTTTCTCTCTTCCTCTCCCTCTGTCCCTCCTCTCTCTCTCTCTCTCTCAAATAAATAAATAAATCCTTCTGTAGTGTGGTGGTATGAATGCATGAGTAATTATACGTAAAAAGCATGTAGCACCAGGCCGGGGACACTGGAGCACCCAGGGGCTGCTAGCTCCCAGTGGGAAGAACAGCTGCCATTTAACAACACAGCCATTCATCTGAGAATGAAATTGTTAACAGGAAAAATCTAATGAATTAGATAAATTAACAATTATTTCTCTAGATGGGTATGTCCTTTACCTATTTATTCAGCTAAACTTTATTTTCCTGTGTCAAGGACTGAACCCAACAATTGATGCCTATTCAAGATAGGGAAAGGTCGGTGGGGTAATGGACATTGGGGAGGGTATGTGCTATGGTTAGTGCTGTGAAGTGTGTAAACCTGGTGATTCACAGACATGTACCCCTGGGGATAATTTGTTTATAAAAAATAAAAATTAAAAAAAAAAAGATAGACAAAGAGTCCAATATACTACCTTAGCAGCCCTCCCAAGTCCTTTTAATACGATTTCACCTATACATAAAGAGAAGGGAAAAGCCCATGGTGTAATGGATGTGGGGATCCAGGATCCTGATTTCTATGGAAGTAGACTACAATTATGATAAGAATTTCTCCTTCATTTGGAACCAAGTTGGCTCCAAAGACTGAATGGAATTTAATACATCCTGTGAGTCTAAGCCCCAGTACCCAAAACAAGACCCTCAAAGTTAGATCTCAAGTTAGATTCCAGGCAATTCTTCTAGAAAATAATTAAATGTAAACATCTGTTAAATGTGGAAAACTTCCCTGTAGAATATTTTTCTTCTTTCTTCATGATTCAGTTCTATTAAATGATGTGGTTTGGATATGTCCACATAACTGTATTAATTTCCATAACAAAATTGAAAAGGGAAAGAAGAAACAAATAATCTTGAGTGAAAAAGAAATGGGGGGAAGTTTCAACAGTTTTAATCTCAGGTGGAACTACTTTTGTAAAGTTATGTGGCCTTGAAGAAATACTCTAGGAAAATATGAAAAAAGCTGACTTACTTTTGTTTCAAATAATCTAAATACTAACCAGAGTGATGGGTAATTAACTCGATTCTCCTTTTTTTTTCTTTTTGGTTTATTTTTAGCTGATATTTAGGTAGGCATCAATATAGTGGGAAATCTTTTCCTAAGCAAAGCAAAGAACGCTGCCCACAATCATGAATGAGCATCATTGCCAAGGGATGAAAGCCCTCATGGGTAGTGTTATTTAGGTAGATCTATCACCATGGGGACGTCAGAGCGGAGAACAGTGGGTATCTTGTGAGATCCTCACCTGAGGGAATGAACTTTGCCAGCGCCTCTGCAAAGGAAAACATTGAGCATTCTACTTGTACAGGTCAGTCTTGGACACAACAGGGTTTTATTCCTTTTTCAAGTCTAAAGGCAGCCTCTGTGTTTGAGATCTTCCATACATCACTCAGTCACTTCAATATGGACTCTGCTTCCTCATGGAAACTTCTCCTCAGGTTACAAAGTACACGAAAACAAGAGGGAGGGCGCCAGTGGGGGAAATTGCACTCTATAGTTGGTTCACTTGCAGAATTTCAACAACAGTGACATTGATCAGGTTTACTCCTATGGGAAAATTACAGGAGATGGAATTATTGCCCAGTGGTATAGGCTGACTTCCACTTCTCTATTTTGGGAATAAGTACTCTTTGAGAAATCATTGAGGTGAATGATTAACACACGCAGATTGCCAAACAACAAGACAGAAGATTTGCAGACCTGGGCGGTGGAACTTCCCATCTGCCGGCTCAGGTTAAAGGGGGGCGGTAAGCCCCTCCGAGTCGCACAATGCATAATTTCCCCCACCCAGCTCCCGAGGTACTTCTGTTGACCTGAGGTTTCTACCAGTAGCATAAAGAGACATAATGTTTTACTGTTTGTTGGAGTTTGTCTCTGATTCTTAAAAGGGCAATTTCATTCCAGCTAAGAGAGCATTTTCCAGCATGCTTAACCAAACAGGGGGCAAGTTGGACATGAAACTCTGGAGAGATCCATTTTACATAATTTTAAGGGATGAACTTCCTTACGAAATATTTTCTTTGACATAATTCTGTTCTGCAAAAAACATAAATTGGGAAATAATGTGAAAATGATGAAGCTGAGCCTAGTAAAAACTGCAATTAGATACAAGGATGCCAATTTCAAAAACAGCTTTTAAAATAAAATTAAAGCAGTCTGAAGGATCCCCTCATCGACTTCATGTGTAGCCATGATACGCACTCTTGGTGTGTGACCTTGGGGAGGTATTTAACCTTTCGCTGTATCCGTTTCTTCATCTGTAGGCTGGGGACAATGAAAGAACTCCCACCTAGGGTTGAGAGTATTGAATGAGCTGAGGTCCTGCAAAGGACTTAGGACAGTGCTTGCCATGTGGAAGGGGCTAAATAAATCCTTGCTAATATGATTTTTTAAAAATATGAGAATCAAGTCTATGGAGAATATCAATTGACTTGCCTAATGGGAATGTGAGATGTAGCTCATCTTGGGAGAATAGACAAATCTAGCCAGTGATACTGTGTGCCTATAGAACTCGGCAAATCTGGACATGTCTGTGGGATCACAGAGGTGAGCCCTTTAAGGTTGAATGAAGGGCCAAGGGGGATCCTATGAAAAGACTCATTCTAGGTAATAGAGAATGACTCAATGGCACAGGGCTGATGCTGGAGAGGGAGAAGGATTGTGAGAGCCATACCATGCCTGTTGTTCAGATATTTGGCCCAGTGCCTAAAGAGTCCTTGACCCAAAAAACAGGATGTGTCAATAAAAGTGTCAGACAGTCAAAACAAAACAAAATAATCAGGGAAGGACTTCCTAAAAGTAGCTGGAAATGGTAGGAGTGCCAAGTGGCAGCCCCTGTTTAACAATGTTGGCAATGATGAAAGACCTTTCAGGGGGGGTTCTGGAAGATCAAGCCAGCCTTACAGGGAAACCAGTGTCCTGGACATTCATGGCTTCAGGATAGACACCACAGACAGCTGTCGTGTGGATATGACCAGTGGGCCCTGGTGAGGGATCGTTAAAAGGGCGTCGGCAACATAACTGATGTGGCTGGTGGCAGTAGCATCAACGGGATCTCCTACGGGGACCAGTACTGGGGAGAAGGAGATAATGGGAGAGCACTGATGCTGAGGTTCGTTATGGCAATCAGTACAGAGAACTCCGAACGGTCCAGCGGCTTCTCCTATGCTCAGTCAGCTGACCCTCTTTTTTGCTACAGAAAAATATCTGTGTGTCAAAATTCATACAACTGTTCATAAAATACTTGATTTTACTGTATATATTTTTAAAATAATATTAAACATTTTCAGAGGCACCTAGGTGGCTAAGTTGTCAATTAAGCCTCTGCTTTTGGCTCAGGTCATGATCCCGGGGTCCTGGGATGGAGTACTCACCAGGCTCTTTGCTTAGCAGGAGTTCTGCCTCGCCATGTCCCTCTACCTCTCCTCCTCCTCATGCTCTCTCTCGTTCTCTCAAATAAATAAATAAAATCTTTAAAAAAAAGAAAAAAATTTTTTCAGTAAATTGCTCATCAATGTACTTCTAGTCACCATTTCATAAGTTTCTAAACAATGTATAACTTTTTCAGAAAATAATTAACACAGTAAAATGAATAAATTGTATCAGCCAACACCTTTTTACAAATATAACAGATGTATACCTTTTGGCATACCGTTCTAGATCTGCTCCTTTTGAGAAACATACACCTTTTATGTCATTTTTTTTCACTGTGAATGCTATTATCCCTCAATTCGGTGATGCCAGGACATCTTATTTTCTTATGATTTCATGTTTATTTGTCCTATTATTCAATCATTTGATCAAGAGTGAAAGTCAGTGACTTTGTTAATCTAGCTCATCTGAATGAATACGTTAAGGTAGTATTTTACTTTTTTTCCTTTTTTTCTAGTATTTTACTTTTTCTTTTTTTTCTATTTTTCTAGTATTTTACTTTTTCTTGTTTCATCTATACTAAGACCCCCACATTTTCATTTTATTTTTAATACAGTAAGTACATCCACCTTATATTACTTTATAGAAGTTTGGCAGGCTGCATTACAACTTTATATGCTCGGTGTTTGACGTAGATCAGAGACTAAAGCCAGCTGTAACTAAGTATAACAAAACATAGCAAAAATCCTTTGTTATATAAATATATGGCAAAAAAAAGAAACTTCTCCAACATATTTCATCTTTTTTTCTATAAGACTCTTTCAAATATATAGATAGAACATTAATTTTTTGGTCAAGATCATTATAAAAATATGCAGAAGTTTTATAACCAGTAACTTGCTGCATGGTAATATGGAAAGCATGACCCAAAAAAATCTAACCCAGTGACCAAGAAAATCATAAATAAATATTGGAACTTATTTTATCCAGACTCAAATAGATTTGTAGTCAGAAAAAAAGATAACTGACTAGCTTAAAAAGACCACAAGTGAAATGTAATAAATGTATTCGAAGACAGTGAAAACTACATAGGAGCCCATTCAAATAAACACAACTCCTATACAGTTTTTTGCGTTTTTTTTTTTTTTCTCTTACATTTTAGCCCTGAAGAAATCTAGGGACAGGACCAAACCTGTTCTTTAACCAGTCCAGCAAGTAAAAAATATGATTGATACTGTAAAGAGAAATTCTAACCCCAGCAATTCTTGGGTAACAGGCAGGACATCTCTTTGATCAATGGTTTAACACTTCCCAGCATCTAATTGAGACTTTCTGAGATGTACTGTTAACCTGACCAGTTAACCTGTTGGCCTCTTCACTCCTTCTTCCCAGATTCAGAATGCGCTGAAAAACAGGTGAGCGTTTCCAAATGTGCAGCCTCTCCTTAGTGCACTGGGAACAGGATATAATTTGCTCCCTCCTCTGGCTTCCTCCTTCTTATTTATTATCAAAATGATAAGTTGTACATATAAAATGGAGAAGTCCTGCACCCGAATGAGCTTGATGCCATCAGATTCTGTAAGAGGCACCCACGTCACTCCCCAGAATCCTGGCAGCTGTGGCTAGATGAGGTACCTTTTGTTCAGGCTTCTGCTGAAATACCACCGGAAGAAGTTCCTTTATTTCAGAACTTAAGAAGTAGAACAAAATTAGTTAGCTTGATTGAGTGACTCTCTCCCTTGGGATCAACTGTAGCGCACACTAAGCAGTCACCCTGAGTGTCAGTATGTTTAAAACAAAATGTGGATCACATACGGGGCTGTTTCTGTTTTAGCCCCTACCCCTCTTTACAGGGCAATTGGTGCCATAGGTACTGCAGCAGGGAGAGCTAAGGGGAGTCCGTGTTCTCTTCTTGCCCCAACCTTCCTTGTTTTCAGCCATCCTGGTTTTATGACTTGTGTTAATCATCTTCTGGGGACTATATCATTTAATTTACCGAACCGATCCTTTATCAGGACTTTCCTCCTAATGGGCGAGCAGTATCAGTCTCTTTGCAAATAATCAAAGTTCAAACTTCAGGTTCTCCTTTCACTAGCTGTGTGAGACTTAAAACGAAATAAAACCTATTTGTGCCTCAGTTTCCTTGTCTGTAAAACGATGATAACATCTGTCATATAGATTTATTGTGGAGATTATGCAGAAGAGGTTACAACAGAACCCAGGAGAGCATGGGCACCACATTCATTTCAGCTATGTATTTACCAAATCATGGTCCACATAAAGCATATTTGTAACTATAGTTCTGGATAGCATGGGCCCAGGGAGGAAAAAAACGAAAAAAAAAAAAAAAGAAGAAGAAGAAGAAGAAAAGGAAAGAAGGAAGAAAGGGAGGGAGGGAGGGAGGAAAGAAAAGAAGGAAGAAAAAGAAAGAAAGAGGATATGAAATAGAACTCTGTGGTTCAACTTTAACCCCTGTGAGATTTCTCTTCTGTGAAGAAATTTTTCTGCCGGCAGAAAGATGTTTCTGAACTTTCTTTCTTCGACACGTCGGAGTGATAGCAGGAGAGGATCTTATTAAGCTTTGTGCCTTTAGTGCCTAAAACAGGGCTGAGCATATACTAGACGCTCACGAGAAGTTTCCTGAATGAAAGTTGCCGGCAGCATGGGTGGGATCCGGACCAAACAGTGATCCTGTTCTTAGGCCCAGGTCTACTTCCTTTCTCGAACAGGGGGAACATTAAACTCAATCGACAGGATCAACGTGAACAGTGTTGGAGGGGTAGGCGCCTGCCCGCAGAGGTGTAATTCCAACAAGTTGACCAGATGAAAATGTCACGAGATGCAATCAACACAGGATCCAGCCTGAGAGGCTGTTGACATTCTGTGTAATTACTGCAAGTGCACCCTGGGTAGTCCACATTATTATAAACTGCATTTCCAACACTGTATGGTATTAAAAAAAAAAAAAAAAAGAAGGCAACGAATTTATAGCCATTAGCAAAGCTGAATTGGAACTCGTAGAAAATGTCAAGGAGATCTTAATTGTACTTTATATAATGGTCTCCTAGGCTAATAAGATATGATCTAAAACCATTAGGTATGAGAAGGTAAACATTTTAAGAGCACTTTTTTTGCCAAAAGGCTCTTCATCTCTATTTGACAACTCTGGCTCGGCCTTGAGGAAAAGCATTGCAGCATTCTGAAAGAAAAGATATTGTTCGTGACCGAGGAGATGAAGCTCGGTAGGGGGGAGAGCACTCAAAGGTAATGTACATAGCACGAGGATGTCTATAAAACTTCTTGTGAGGTCACACATCACCGGTCCCCACCTCCCACCGCCGGCCGAGGGGGTCGGCAGGTATGCTCTCCAAGTCCTCCCTCTATCACACAGCACGCGGTTCCAGACTGCTGGGAAACACCTTTTATGCAGACGAACTTCAGAACACATAAATCTCTTGAGCCCTACAAGTGACTGGGACTCATTCTCTCAAGGTCGGAATCTTGCCAACAGAAAACCATATATTCATGTTTTGTATTATCAATGAGCTTCTGAGCGAAGACAGCAGACCCATGAATCCCCGCCGCTGCTGGAGATTTTATAGAGTCCCTGCTCTCAATTATTGATGAAAGTCACCAGCAATTTAATCTATAGGTCAATGTTACTCTGTCCCCTGAGCTCCATAGTTCTGTCTTCTATTTCAGGCTCAAGGAGTACACTGTTTACCTTGGTTCTTATTTTTAATTGGTTTGATGTTAAAATCACATGGAGAAATATTATCTACTCCTCAATGAGACATTTATCTGAGAGCAGAGTTTTTTTTCCACCTTCTTCACCGTGCAGTTAACAAAAGTGATCATCGACTGTCCCTAGGGAGGTAAATATGTGAAAATTAGCAAAAACGAGTATGTGTTCATTTTACAAGTGTGTTCAATTAAAATTCATTAAATGAAAATACAATCACCAAGGCAGAACTTGACTTAAATGGAGACTTCGGTTAGGGTGAGTGGCTACAACTTGCAATTTGGTTCTGTTTGTAAACACAGTTTAGAAATCATTGTTCAGACATGTGGGCTATGGTTCCCATTTGTCTCAAACTTGTGTGTACTCTGGCAAGCAACCTAATGCTTCTTTATACCTTTGCTTCTCTATTTGTACAAGGTAGAACATTACCACTAAACGAAATTTGTACAGTGCTTTGGGACACCTGCACAAAGTGTGCTGTTTCAAACTGTTATTAAGATGGTATTTGTTTAATCTACTGCAAAATCAGATTAATACTTTCTTTATTGCTAGTTGGTACTGTTTACTAACGTGTGTTTGTTTCATTAAACATTAGCTCTTCAGGATTAGATGTTATATGAAACGACCTACTTTGTTAAATGTATGAAACCCGAAGGTAAACAAAGTTCAACAAAGGCCTTTGCTACAGGACTTCTCAGAGCCTTTAATATCCTGATGAGCATTATGAATCTCCTAGATGGGTATGGTTTGTGGTATTTCCCAAACTTATTTAACAATAGTAATTTTTTTTTGAACTTTTCTTTTAAGGTCAGAGGAAGGCTTTTGTGAAATACTTGGCAGAAGGATAAGCACCATTAATAAGTATAGTCCAAAAATCTTGAAGAGGAAGCACAGTGTTGAAAAGCAGCTCTGGGGCACCTGGGGGGCTGAGTCTGTTAAGCGTCTGACTCTGGGTTTCCACTGAGGTCATGATCTCATGGTCCTGGGATGGAACCCCACAACCAGCCCTGCTTTGGGCTTCATGCTTAGCTAGTAGCCTGCTCAAAGATTTTCTCTCTCTCTTTTCCTCTGCCCTTCCTCCTGTTCACAGCGCTCTCTCTCTCTCTCTCAAATAAGTTAATAAGTAAACAAAATAAGAAAATAAATAAATTAGCAGTTCTGTTCTTTTATTTATTATTATTATTTATTATTATTGTTATTTTGCTTTTTTAACATTATAATTGACACTGCCTTAGTTGCCCTGCACTAAACCCATCACTCTGTGTACTGGCTGGACCACATTGAACTGCTGGTTTTGTAGGTCAGAAAAGGATGGCATACCAGCATGCTCATGCATTTCTTCCTAACATCCATGTCCCCGGCAGACTGAACTCTTGGAACTAGCAGGCTAAATTCCAGCATGCCTACAGACTTCCATTCCCAACAGTTAAATTATATGTTTTGTCAAGACTTATGGCAAGATTTAAGAATTGCTGTTAAATGAGTTCGAGGTGAGCTGTTCTAAAAGTTTGGGGTGTGGGGAGTGGAATCTTAAAATTGTGATGTCTACACTACATTTTAACTGACCTTCAGTGCTCAGGGTACACTAAAGGTACTAATGTTGGAAATTGAGGATGCTATGTTATGGGTGCAGTTTATAGGAGGAAAGAATCAGAATTCCTATCAGAAGACATAGAGTCAAGAAATAATTTTGGTCCTATGTCAAAAGATGGATGAATATAGAGGGATGATAGCCAAATATTTCAACAGCCAGTATGGTCTTGACCTTGACCGATCAAAACAAATGGCTGTCCCAGCAGAAAGGATCCTCAGATGACTGCAAGCTGGTTGAATGTCAGCTATGTCTACAAATGTTTCAGGTTAAAATACAACATTTTGGGGACACCTGGCTGACTCAATTGGAAAAGCATGTGACCTTTGACGTCAGGGTCGTAAGTTCAAGCCCCCTGTTGGGTGTAGAGATTACTTAAAGACAAACAAACAAACAAACTTTAAAAAATACAACATTTTGATACATCATTTTTAAAACAAATTTCTTGTTTTAGACAAACGTTTTGATTATCTGGCCAAGTGCTACATCTGATTATCTCAGAAGACTTCTCTTGAGTTCCCACCACTACCAGCAACAATGATGAGACCTAGTATAATATGGCTCCAAGGTACTTTCCGCAGGTATTATCCTCTTTAATAATCAGGAACTGGAGTAAAGAAGGTTGGCTCCCTCCTGTAAGCAAATGTCCTGGAAGAAACACCTTTGAAGCTACCACACAAGCAGGTGGGGGTTATAGAAATCAGAATTTAATTATATAAATAGTTTTCTTGTTGATGAATCATTTAATGAAAGGAAAAGACACAAAGAGAACAGGAGGAGAAGAAAGAGCTGGAAACTGGACTCCAGATTTGGGCAAAATATTCAAGTATCTGCTGCCAGAAGACAGCTCCTGACCCAGATGAGTACTCAGCTGGGAAGAATGAGGGAAATCGAGGGATTATTATGCTGAGTATGAGATGGCCCCGATGCCTTTACATTCTAATTGTTGTTGACCCGCAGGGGCATATGGAAAGCTATCTAGCTGTGTCTCAGGACCACTACTCTGCAACTTAACCTATACAGTAAGAGGCTCAGAAATCAGGAATAAATCTGATATAAAGAAGAAAAATTTCACATTAAATTCTGACTCTCAAATGACAAAAACATATGAAGGTCTATCCACAACTGTCACTTTTTTTGAATTGATTTTTTTTTAAATTTGAGTGTAGTTAACACACAATGTTACATTAGTTTCAAGGGGACAACAGCTATTTGACAAGTTTAAACGTGATGCTATGCTCACCACAAATGTAGTTGCCATCTGTCCCCATACAAGGCTATTATAACATTGACTCTGTTCCTTGTGCTGTACCTTTTAGTCCTGTGACTTATTCATTCCATAACTGGAAGCCGGTGTCTCTCACTCCCCTTCACCCATTTTGGGCATCTCTGGCAACCATGAGTATGTTCTCTGTGTTTACAGGTATGATTCTGTTTATTGATTTTTGTTTGTTTTTTTAGATTTCATGTATAGTGAAATCATATGGTATTTGTCTTTCTCAGTCTGACTTTTTCTTCTCTCTCTTTAAAAAAAATTATTTATTTATTTGAGATGGAGAGATCATGAACAGGAGAAGGGGCAGAGGGAGAGGGAGAAGCAGACTCTCTACTAAGCAGGGAGCCCGATATGGGGCTTGATCCCAGGGTTCTGAGATCACGACCTGAGCCGTAGGCAGATGCTTAACTGACTGAGCCATCCGGGCGCCCCTCAGTCTGACTTTTTAACTTAACATAATCCCCTGTAGGTCCATCCATGCTGTTGCAAATAGCATAATCTCATCCTTTTTTGGGCTGTGTAGTATCTCATGGGGTACACACACACACACACACACACACACACACACACACTATCTTTATCTGTTCATCCATTGATGGACTCAAGATTGCTTCCGTATCTTGGCTATTGTAAATAATGCTGCAGTGAACTTAAGGGTGCATGTATCCTTTCAAATTAGTGTTTTTGTTTTCTTTGGGTAAAAATCCAGTGGTGAAATTACTGGCTCATATGGCATTTCTATTTTTAATTTTTTGAGCAACCTTCACATTATTTTCTGCAGCAGCTATGGGCTTTGTAGCCTAGCACCTAGTTTTGTACTGGAATCACTTGGGAGCTTCAGAAAAATACTTGATGCAATCTTGCTGATACACTGGGTTTTAAAAGCTTCCCACCTCAGGTGTCACCTGTGGCCCACCTCTGCTCACATGACCTGGGAACCTGTGAGAAATGCTGGAAATGGAGTTCTCTCCTAGACCTATAGGGAGTCTGAATCTGGATTTTTTTTAAAATTTATTTATTTGACAGATCACAAGTAGGCAGAGAGGCAGGCAGAGAAAGAGGAGGAAGCAGGCTCCCCGCTGAGCAGAGAGCCTGATGCTTGATCCCAGGTTCTGAGCCATGACCTTGATCATGACCTGAGCCGAAGGCAGAGGCTTTAACCCTCTGAGCCACCTAGATTTTAATCTGGATTAAAATCCAGATTTTAATCCAGGCTTTAACCAGGCTTTAATCCAGGCTTTAACCCACTGAGCCATCCAGATTTTAATCTGGATTAAAATCCAGATCCAGGCACCCCTGAATCTGGATTTTAATAAGACTTCACGAGAGTCCTAGGCACATTTAAGTTGGAAAATCTAGAAAACTGTTTCTCAAAGTATTGTCAGAGGACTTACATTAAAACTTCCTGAGGCATTTTTTAAAAAGAAAAAGCAGTTTTGTTGCTATTGTTGCCCCTAGCTTAGCTCCTGAATGAGGGTAGGGGTGGGGGTTGGTGGCCTGCGAGGCTGGAGCCTGAGGAAACAATGGTTAAGCAATCACACAGAGAACCTTACTAGCCTCTAAACTGAGAATCAGCAGGTGGGGGAGATAAGGGGAATAGGTGGAAAGGTACAAATCCTCAGCCCTAAGATGAGTAAGGTCTGAGGATCTACTGTATAACGTGGAGACTCTAGCTGGTAACACTGTAATGTATAATTGAAATCCTGTTAACAAAGAAGAAGAGTGAAGTGACTGAGGTGGGGGCGGGGTTGGGGGGGTCTTCCATAATAGATACACATAGCAAATCATCATATCGTACATTTTAAATATCTTACAATTTATTTATCAATTATGCCTCAGTAAGTAGGGGAAAAAAGCCAAGTGGAGAACCACCGTTGTAAAGAATGTGTCTTAGGACTCTTTCTGAAACTGCCAAGGTCCAGGATCTGAAAGGCTGTGGGAGGGGTGAGGGACCGAGCCTAGGGCTGTTGAATTAGCAGCAGCACGCTCTGCTCCTTAAGTCAAAATCATCCTAACTTTATTCTTTTTTTAAAGATTATTCATTTATTTATTTGACAGAGAGAGAGAGTGAGTACAAGTAGGGGGAGTGGCAGGCAGAGGGAGAGGGAGAAGCAGGCTCCCCATCAGGGAGCCCAATGCGGGGCTCAATCCCAGGACCCCGGGAACATGACCTGAGCCTAAGGGAGATGCTTAACGACTCAGCCACCTAACTTTAAAGAAGATGCTCAGACCATCAATTCTGGGGCAATTTGTGTCCACCTTTTTTAGAAACAAGTCAGACTTCAGGGTATAATCTGAGATTCTCACCTTTCCTCAAGCGCCGACAGTTAACTGAAGTTTGGGACTAGTTGGAGTGTTTTTGTTTTTCAGCATAATTTAAAATCTCAGAAATACAGCTCATCAACAGGGACCTAAGAACTTCTTATAGAAATGATTGACACAAACTTGTCTAAACGTTTTTTTTCGGCACATACCCTGATTAAGCAAGCTTGGGCTGGGTTTCCAAGTACAGAAGGAGTACCCTTCTGCGGTAGCTTCTCTTAGACAGCCACGAAGGCAGCATCAATCAGACCACAACCTTGACAAAGAGCAATTCTATGCAGTACAAGTCTTAGATAGCATGCTGCTGTCTTCTCATATGGGTGTTGATATTATTCCCCAGATCCAGAACAACAACAGAATTCCACGGCATCCTCTCTTTACCCTAGTAACATCAGTTCATGGTCATTATCATGGGTCTAGGCAGGATTTTTTGTTTTCGTTTTCGTTTTTGGATTAGTTTGCTAGAGCTGCCATAACCAAGTACTACAAATTTGGTGCCTTAAAACAACAGAAATTTATTGTCTCGCCATTCCAGAAGGGGAACTCTGTATTCAAGGTGTCAGCTGTGCCATGCTTTCTCCGAAGGTTCTAGATGAAGATTCTTTTTTTCCCTCTCCCTGGCTTCTGGTGCTTGTTGGTAATCCTTGGCAGTCTTTGTCTGTAGGTACGTCATTCCGGTCCGTCCCCATTGTCACGTGCTGTTCTCCCGGTTGTATCTCCACACTGTCCTCCCTCTGTGCAGGTCTGTCTCTGCGTCCCTCCTCTTCTTAAAATGACATCAGTCACGGGGCGCCTGGTTGGCTCAGTGGGTTAAGCCTCTGCCTTTGGCTCAGGTCATGATCCCAGGGTCCTGGGATCGAGCCCCGCATCGGGCTCTCTGCTCGGTGGGGAGCCTGCTTCCTCCTCTCTCTCCCTGTCTGCCTACTTGTGATCTCTCTCTCTCTGTTAAATAAATAAATAAAATCAAAATTATATAAAAAAATGACATCAGTCACATTGGATTAAGGAGCCCACCATATTCGGTATGACCGTGTCTTAATTACATTTATAACAATCCTATTTCCAAATAAAGTCACATATTGAGGTTCTGAGAAGGACATGAATTTGGAGGGTTTTGATATTATTTCATTATTTGTTGCTGATTTTCTCTTTTATCCTCCCTCCCATTCTCTTTCATCCCTATTGATAACAACCTCTAGTTGTATTTAACATATGTCCTTCCATTTCATTTTTCTTCTTTACTTAGATAAAAATGCATCCTTGAAAATGCAGTGTTATTAAATTTACATAAGTGTTTTTAAATGAAATGAGTGGATTAGTGCTATAAACTTCATTCTGTTTCATACTTATATCATTCCATATTTTATTTTTGTGATCTTTTATGTTGATTTGTGTCCATTTAGTAAATTTCTTCTTAGTGCTACATATTCCATCAGGAACCATGACTTTTCCATGTAGAATCAGTCAAAATTAGTAATATTATACACTCAGTAATTATTTTTAGCTGCACAATAGACTGAATGGGATTTTTTAAAAACAATTCTGTAGTAAGAAGTAAATTTTCTTTGAGAAAAAAAGGTAAAAGTAGAGTATGAAGGCTCTGTGTGTGTGTGTGTGTGTGTGTGTGTGTGTGTGTAGGTACAGGCTGTGGCACTAACTAGGATAGTCAGAGTCGGTCTCATTGAGATGAGACCAAAGGAAAGAGTTAAAGGAGACAATGGAGTTAGCCAAGAGGATATCTGCGGAAGGAATATTTTAGGTGGAAGAAACAACTAAGGACTCTGAGACAAAAGTGTATGTATGTATGTATGTATGTGTATCATATCTAAGTATATATATAAGGCAGGAGTCATATATATATATGGTATATATATACATGTATATATATATAGAGAGAGAGTCATTTAACATAGCCTAACCCATAAATAATTGTGATTTATTGGAATTAGTGTTAAAGATATAGAGGGCATGCATGGCCACATGGAAAAATAAAACTTCCAATTGTCTCAGTAATAACACAAGAGGTTTTTCAAATTTTATTTTAATTCCAGTATAATTAATGTGCAGTTTAATATTCATTTCAGGTGTACAATATAGTGATTCAACAATTCTATACATTACTCGGTGCTCATCATGTTCATCAGTGCCAGTGGATTTTTGGTGGAGTCTTTCATGTCATCTGCAGATAGTAGAAGTTTTACTTCTTCCTTATCAATTTGGATGCCTTTAGCCTTTTCTTTTCTTTTTCTTTTCTAATTGCTGTGGCTAGGACTTCTAGTATTGTGCTGAATAAAAGTGGTGAGAGTTTAGGGGAAAATTTGTTCTTGACCTTAGGGGAAAGCTCTCAATTTTTCACCGTTGAGTATGATGTTCACTGTGGGTTTTTCATAGATGGCTTTTATTATGTTGATATATGTTCCTCTCTAAACCTACTTTGTTGGGAGTTCTTGAATGGATGTTGTACTTTGTCAGATGCTTTTTCAGCATTTATTGAAATGATCTTGTGGTTTTTATCCTTTCTCCTGTTAATGTATCATATTGATTGATTTACGAATATTGATCCATCTTTGCATCCCAGGAATAAATCTCACTTGATTATGGTGAATGGTTTTTTTATTGACTGTATTGTTAGATTCCATTTGGTAATATTTTGTTAAGGATTTTTGCATCTGTCTTCATTGGCGATATCAGCTTGTAGGGCTCTTTATTGTTAGTGTCTTTATCTGGTTTTAGTATCAGAGTAGTACTGTCCTCATAAAATGAATTTGGAATCTTTTATTCCTCTTTCATTTTTTTGAATAGTTTGAGAATAGTAATTAATGCTTCTTAAAATGTTTGGTAGAATTCACCTATGAAGCTCTCTGGTCCTGCAGTTATGTTTTTTGGAGTTTGGGGGGGGTGGTTTGTTTTGTTTTGTTTTTAAAGATTTTATTTATTTATTTGACAGAGAGAGAGAGACAGCAAGAGAGGGAACACAAGCTGGGGGAGTGGGAAAAGAAGAAGCAGGCCTCCCACTGAGCAAGGAACCTGATGCTGGGCTCCATACCAGGACCCTGGGATCGTGACCTGACCTGAAGTCAGACGCTTAACAACTGAACCACACAGGTGCCATCACGGGAGATTTTTGATTACAGATTCAATTTCATGGCTGATAATTCATCTGTTTGAATTTTTTTTTCTTGATTCAGTTTTGGGGTGTTATATGTTTCTAGGAATTTATCCATTTCTTCTGGGTTGTCCAATTTCTTGGCATGTAATTTTTCATAATCTCTTATAATCCTTTGTATTTCTGTGTTGTTGGTTGTTATTTCTCCTCTTTTACTTCTGGTTTTGTTTGAGTCCCCTCTTTTTGTTGTGTTTTGGTTTGGTTTCATTTGGTTAGTCTGGATAAAGATTTATCAATGGAGTTCTTTGTCTCTGGTTGATTCTTTTTATGTTTTCTGTATCTTTATTGGGGAGACTCACTGAAGAGTCCACTCTTTTCCGAAGTCCAGTGAGGGAAGGCATATTACTTATCTCTCTTTCATTTAGCTCTCTTGCTGTGATTTTGTCCTGTTCATCCATTGGGAACATCCTCTGCTGTCTCCTCATTTTGTTTAACTCCTTGTGTCTGTTTCTTTGTGTTAGGAAAGTCAGCTATGTCTTCTGCTCTTGAAAGTAGTGGCCTAATGAAGAAGAGATCCTGTAGTGCCCTGCAATTCAATGTCCCCTGTTCACCAGAACCTAGCAATTCAGGGGTGTCTCCTATATGTGTTGTGTGTGCCCTACTGTTGTGGCTGAGCCACCTTTGTCTTCAGTCTGTCATCTGCAATGGTTCTCTGTCTGTTATGGGCAGTTGGGTCCCTGTGTTTTTAGTGGGGTTAGTCTGGGGACTTCTTGGGCTTAAGTCAAGTCAGATCACGCATTTATCAGATATGTGGTAGCACTGAAATTTAGGGCGATCTCTCCGTGTTTTCCCATGAGAAGCTTTTGTTGGCAAGTGGAACATGCAGTCAGACCAGTCATCTGCCCCCAGCCCAGTGCTGAGACTGCAGTCAGACTAATGTGTTTGGTTATTTTCTGCTCTCTCTGGGGAAGGAATCACTTTGGAGTGGTGCTGACCCCATAGGGATGGCTTACACAGTATTAGGTTTGTGGCACCACCTTGGATGGACTCCTGTCAAGGGTATGTTTGAGGGTGGGGGCCCACAGGGGAATGCAAGGGCAGAGTGTGAGGTGCTACTAAGGGCTATGCTGAGGCCACTGGGTTGGAGAGGGTGAATCCAAAGAAGCCTGGAGAGACAGAGTGCACTGTTAGCTAGCTGGAGAATGTTTCTGCTGTGCTGGTTCCCATAGGTGTCCGTGTACCTAGGCTGGAGGGGAGAGGAGGGAAGTGGCACCTGCCAGCTCCTTTGTTGTTGGAGAAGTCTCCAAAGATCCCTGCCCCTCTAGCACATGTTCTGGGAGATCGTAAGCAAATCTCCTTTCTGTATACCCCAGGCATTTTTCAAACTGTGGCTTCTGTGCTCTCTCTGTGGAGCTGCTTGTTGTGCTGTCTCCTTGAGGGAAGGGACTCATTATCTTATTGCCCTTCTGGCTCTCCAAGAGCCTGCTGGTTTTTAATGTTCCAGGTGCTAAGCCCCACTGATGGTAGAACTCACAAAGCCAGGCCTCTCTGCTTTTCAAAGCCAAATGTTATGGGGATTCATCTTCCCAGTGTGGGTACCCTCTGCCTAGGTTGACTGGTATGAGGGTTTGTTCCTTCCTCTCTTTGAATCCATAGTTTTCCTCTCTCCTATGGATGGTCTTTCAGGTCCCTTTAGTTCCAAGCTGTGTCTCTGCCCTTTCTACCCTCCTCAGTGTGGTCTCTTCTTTACATTTAGCTGTGGAAAGTCTGTTCTGCCAGTCTCCAGGTCATTTTCTGGATTATTTACGCTGATGTGGGTGTTATCTAGGTATATCGGTGGGACAAGGTGAGCCAAGGATTCTCCTACTCTGCCATCTTCCCCAGAAGTTCAGAAGAGTTTTTGTTTGTTTTTAATATAGAATTGTGTGTTGACTATGATATCTAGCTTGGAGGAAAATGCCTTAGTTAGAATAGGCTAGGTAAGTCTGCATTAACAAACAAATTTTAAGTCTCAGTGGCTTATTGTAAAAACAAAGAAATAAACCAATTCTTCATACAAAGGAGAAGCTTCTAGATCACCAGGATGTCTCACCTTCAAATAATATCTCAGGGATTGAGGCTGCTTCTATTTTATGTCTCTGCCATCTTGATATGGAACTTTAAGGAGCTTTCCAGGGCAAGGAAAAAGAGACTACTGGAAAACTCTACTGTTCTTTTGTCCTCTCGCTGGAGAGTAGCTCATGTCACTTAGACCTGAGTTTGTTGGCTAGAATTAGTTGCATGTCCCAACCTAACTGGAGGGATGCTGAAAAATATAGTCTTTCTGCGTACTTAAGACAAGGAAAAGGAACGGGGCCTAGGAAAAAAATAGCATTTTCTCTGATATAGAGAAATAAGTCGAACTGTATTTGAGTTCAAGGCACTGCCAGCCATATTAACCTTGAGTTAGATCCTGAATGGGAACAATTTTAAAGAGCTTTAAAGGGATGGGTTTTGATAGTAAAAGTGGGTGTTTTTGTTTGTTTGCTTGCTTAAGTTGACTTGATTTTTAATTCTCTAGGTTTCTTGCATTCTTTTACTCCCGTAATTCTAGTAATGTCTTTGACCAGTCATGGCTCATTTTCCCTCCTCCCAAAGGTACTGAGCACATAATACACAATCAACAGATACACTAACTTCTTGAACTAAGGAATAAAACCTTTTGACTCAATAGGCCCTGACATTTGTTAATTTTGTTAAAGACTTAATGAGAAGGAGATAAAAGAATAAAGGAGTAGAATTTCCACTAATAACTAACAACTTAATTTATCTGTCTTTCATCTTCTCCCAAGTAGCCATAATTAAGTGTTGATGAGGTCACATCTATAATAATGCCTCTATTTGTAGCTCCCTTTCAAGTTTGCAAAGCCTGCTACATCTATTATGTCACTGTATCCTCACACCATACAAGGTGCAATAAGGCAGGTGTTATCCCCATTTTGCAGATGAGGAAATTAGAATTCTGTGATGTTAAGTGAGCGGCCTAAGATCTGCAACCAGTAATGATGTTGTCACTTGAACCAGGTCTCCTAACTTCCTGTCCTGTGTTTTTCCCCTGACCAGAACATAGACGCTCTCTACAAATGGAAATCATCCATACAGGCAAGATAATAAAGTCTACTTCTTAACCTTTAACACAAAGAAATCCAAGCTGGTTATAATGACGTAGCGAGAGCTTAACTTTCAAGAATTTCATCCCAATGGGTGCAGTTTTATAAACTGCTCTGGAAGCAAGGAGGCTTAGCTGTACAGAGGCATCTATACAGGGACAGGAAAGTTTTTCTGTAGAGCGCCAGAGAGGAAATGTTCTAGTCTCTGCAGCCGTATGATCTCTGTTGCATACTGTTCTCTGTTATTTGTTCACTATTTTTTTTAAAGATGTTATTTATTTATTTGACAGAGACACAGCAAGAGAGGAAACACAAGCAGGGGGCGTGGGAAAGGGAGAAGCAGGCTCCCCGCCAAGTAGGGAGCCTGACGCGGGGCTCGACCCCAGGACCCTGGGATCATGTCCCGAGCCAAAGGCAGCCGCTCCGCGACTGAGCCACACAGTCGCCCCTTGCTCACTATTATTTAAATGTAAATATCATTTGAGTACACAGGCTGTTCAACATGGGCTGTGGGTTGGATTTGTTCCACCGGCCTGAGTTTTTAGGAGGCTGTTTGCCCATGAACGCTGATGGTGGCCGTGAAACCGACTACTTGTTGTTGGTCTTGCGGGCATGCAGCCTGCCTTGCACTGTCTGCTTGGCAAGTTTCTTTTGGGTCACAAATTACCCACTTTCAGGTGAGATATGCAACCTTCTGTCTGTGAATGTCTTACCCTGCCTGTTCACAGTTCGCAGTGTCTCCCTTCTGGTCCATGGATGGGTCTGTGACTTGGTTTCGTGAACTATCTTCTGAGCAGCTCCGCTTGCCACTGCAAGCCACGGGGCATGATGCTCCCTTTCTTTTTTGTTTTTTTTTTTTAATTTTTAAAAAAGATTTTATTTATTTATTTGACAGAGATGACAAGTAGGCAGAGAGGCAGGCAGAGAGAGGGGAAGGGAAGCAGACTCCCTGCTGAGCAGAGAGCCCGATGCGGGACTCGACCCCAGAACCCTGGGATCATGACAGGCAGAGGCTTTAACCCACTGAGCCACCCAGGCGCCCCCTCCCTTTCTTTTTTAAAGAGCTCAACTTCTGCTGCTTGTTTGCTCAATTTGGCCTCTCCAAAGTGCCCTTCTACCTCATTTTCTAAATTTATCATTTTCTTCTTTATCATCTCTTGCTAAAGCCTATGAAGGTGGAGTTTGGGGTATCCAGGAGGTCACTCAAGGGCACTGAATATAATACAAGTGATCAGAGAGCCTCCCCAGCCTCATTTCTGTCTTTCTCCCTGGAGTTCTGGCAGTAGCAGAAGGCAAGAGCAGTGCGACAACTTTTGAAGGTCACTAATCTCAGGAAAACGAGGCATGCCTATCAGAGATGCATGAATTGCTTTAATGCTCAAATGCTCTGTGATGGAAACCAATCACTTCTTTATAAGTTTCTCCTATGATTTTTTTTTTTTTTGGCTAATTTCTTTCTAGGCAGAAGATGCTTTGTTCATTAAACAGATGTTTGCAATCTGCTATAAGTCTGGCAACTATATTAGTTGCCAAGGCACAAAGATAATTGGCATGTGGTATCTGCTTAAGGAGATAGATGCATCCATGGGCTGTGAAAATACAGAATAGTACAAATATAGAGCTTTGTATAGGGTGGCAAAGGAGCATGGAAGACATTCTTGATTCTTCAGAGGAGAGGGACAGCTAGGAAAGGGTCAGAAAGGAAGTGATGTCTGAGCTGAGTAAAAGAGAAAAAATGGTCAAGATGGAGGGAATAACAAGTCACAGAGGTGTGGTAGAGGATGGTGTGATTGAGAACTATCCAATGCATAATGTGACTTACACATGCAGTGCCTAAGAAGGAGGAGTATAGTGAGGCACGAATGCAGAAATGTGCCAGAATGTATTCCATGCCAAAGTGTGAAGTTTGTTTGTTGACCTGAAGGCAGGGGTGAGCAAGTTCGGAAGCACAGAGGCTCCATAAGTTTCATGTTTTTGAAAGATCTCTTAGGCTGGGATGTGGAAGTTGGACTAATGAAATCTAGGACTGGAGCAGGAAGTTATTCCATTTGTCCAGCAAGAGATGTTAAATATCAGAGTTACAGCAAAAGGAACAAGTTCAAGATGATTAGGAAACAACAGCACTTGGAGACCAATTATGAATATGAAATAAGGAAAGCCCAGAACGATCTCCAGGTTAATGACTTGGCTGTTGAGAAATGATGTTGTAATCCAACAACGTTGGAAACACTGAATGAGGAGTGAAGAGGAAATTAGAAGACTGGATGATTCATTCCATTTTAGGCTGTGAGATCTGAAAATCCTCTGGGATGTCCAAGTGAAGATGTTCAGTATACAGTAGGTTTGAAGGTCAGTGACAGTGATTCAGCTGGAGATATTTGGGAAACATCGGTACCTAGTCTTTGGATTTAGATGTGATTATCCAAGCAGCAGTTGGAGCTTGAGAAGTAAACAGGACCAAGGACAAAACCCCGAGGAACCCTAACTTTGTAAGATGCAAGAAGAACCTGCAGTAGAAATAGAAGATCAAGAAGAAACGGACACAGAGAGAGAGGGATATAATTGGAACTGTGTGCTGCCATGGAAGGCAGAACAGGAAAGATTTTGAGTTTTGTGAGACAGGATGAAAAGGAATTGATTTTATGTAGAAAGTAGGAGGTCACTAATTAAAAACAATTCAGGAGAGTAGTGGAAATTAGAAGCTAGGTTGGAGTGACTGGACTAGTGAATAATTAAAGGAGATAATTTAATATTAGATGTAAAGTCTGCAAAGACACTTTGTATATTATAAATATACAAATATACAGTAGGCTTTCATTAACGTGTAGTCTAAGGCATAATCTCTAGATTTGAGCTATCTTTTGAAATAATTAACCCATCAATATTTAATTTTCATGTCTCAATGATAAAAAAATTGGTAATAAATCTATTGATAATAAAATCAGTAGGTTCATTATAAAATCTACAACCATGCTTATCATCAACACAAACCCCTTTACAATTTTATTCGTCTTCTGCAGGGAACAAATTGCCTTAAAAATAATCCTGTCCGTTTGCTAAATAATTCCAGTTATTAAAGGTCCTGTCAGGATTTTTGGTTTTTATATCCTACATGTCCCCTTCCCTGCCCTAGATTGTTCATAGGCCTTTCTTTCTTGCCTGCAAGCAGACCTCAGACATTTGGCCTTTGTCACCACTTTGTTCCCTGGGATCTTCCCATCACCTCTGCCCCAGAATTTGAGGAGCAACCAACCATATCTTTAGCACTTCTTTACTTGCTCTTTTCATAGGCCATCGAGTAGATCCTTTGAGATTTCAAGGGTTTGGGAATTTTCCTGCTAAGGACTAAAAAGGAATAAACAAGAATTTTTTTTTAAAAGAGAACATTTCCAAGCTTCTGAAGTCTTAGAGTTAAGATTTTTGGTTCACAAATTTTGGTGTTAAGTGGGTCTTATCCTTCTATGCCCATGTTGGGACTTACTAAGTCACTTCTTTTATACCTCTTCTGATTTCATGTCCTCATGTCCTTCATGACCTTTCTACCAGGAGGACTGGAAGATGACATCAAGACAGACTATGAGGCCTCCCTTTGTAACATCCCTGAAAACCCACAGGCTAAGTGATCCCCATTCCACTGGCCTCAGTCTTAAAAGAAATGTTCACCTTTGTGTATTCCTCAGTTGTTTCCCACATAGAGCTGAAATACAAATCCTAATCCTGAAATCCAAATATTTTCCAATTTTCCCAGTTCAATCTCATGTGTTCATTTGATAATCTTGTTTGTTTATATTCTTATGCAAATCACTGATTTAAATATAGAGTAAAACAGGACCAGGGAAAGAGTCCCTTGGCATGAGAAGTGGAAACTGTGTTTCCATGTTATAATCAGTCCATGAGTTAATGTTCTTTAGGAAGAGTCATCCAAAATGTATAGACCTACTTAATTGTTTTCTAATTTATAATTCAGTTTCTATTCTATCATTGTGTTCATGGGGCATTATGAGAAGTGCCTCGCTGAGCTTCAGACATACTATGTTGCGAGAGAAAGTGTAGTGGTTAAGAGCTTTGGATTTGGAGCCAGATATGTTGGTTTTGAATCCTGGCTTTTCAATTTACTAGCTTTGAGACCTTGTGCAAATCACTTAACCTCTCTGTGCCTCAGATTTCTTGTCTATAAAATGAGTATAATATTAATATCTTATCGAATTCTCATAAGATTTTCATGAGGATTAGATAAAATAATACACATAAAACACTTAACAGTACTTGACAGATAGCAAGTGTCCAATAAATGTTAGCTCTTAAAAATGTATAATGGGGGGTGCCTGGGTGGCTCAGTGGGTTGGGCCTCTGCCTTCAGCTCAAGTCGCGATTTCAGGGTCCTGGGCTCGAGCCCTGCATTGGGGTCTCTGCTCTGTGGGGACCCTGCTTCCCCCTCTCTCTCTGCCTGCCTCTCTGCCTACTTGTGATCGCTCTCTCTGTCAAATAAATAAATAAAATATTTTTTAAAAAATGTATATGGTAGCTCTCAACTGGAGCAGGGAGAGAATAAGGAATAATCAGAATCTCTATGTGGGTGATCAAGACAGAGAAAATATTGGGAAAATATTCCGGTTGATTTTAACATACCACACCTACATCTTGGTGAGGAACCATCATATTTAGTTTTCCCCTTTCCAGGTGTATTGTTATTAAGAATGCAAGAAAAATCTGACTTAATCTGTTATGGGCCAAATTGTATCCCCCAGAATTCATTTGTTGAAGTCCTAACCCTCAGTGCCTTATTTGGAGATAGGATCTTTGAAGTAGTAATTAAGTTAAAATGAGGTCATTAAGCTGGGCCCTAGCCCAGTGTGACTGTTATCATTATAGGAAAAGGGAATTTGAACACCGGTTCAGAGGAGAGACCACATGAAGACAAAAGAAGATGGGCCATCTAGAAGCTGAGGAGAAAGCTCTCAAAAGAAACCAACTGTGCCAACATCTTGATCTCCAATTTCTTGTCTCCGGAATTGTGAGAAAATCTATTTTTGTTTAAGTCACCCAGCATAGGGTGCTTGATTAGGACAGCCTGGCAAACTAATACATAATGTAATTGATCCCCTCTGTGACTAGGGCATCTTTGAGGATTTCTAAGCTCTTCTTTATTAATCCTTTCTAGACTTATGTCTAGAATCAATAGCTCAGTTTATGGCACATGGTTTGCAAGATCTGTTTTCTTCATCCCTTTAAAGATCGAGTATGTACATACACACAGCCTCTCAGCACCTCTTGTCTACCACACCTCATCAACAAAAGCTCTTTTTGTATCTGGGATATAATCTGCATGGGTAATGAGATCCAAGCTCATTGAGAGTAATTACATTCTCTCTTTTTATCCCTTAACCAGTCTCAGACTTTAGTTAACCCTTCTGAAGTGTGATGCCTCTTTTCAGCCAATCATGTTATCATGTTGATGATAAAAGCAAATTAGAATATGGGCAAGCCCATCTTCTCTCTGTTGGCTTTTATAAGCAGCAAGCTTACGAAATTCATGTTTTGAATATATTTAATTTTGAATATATTTAATTTTGCAGTCTGTTGAATTTTTGTTAGCGTTTTCTTAATCAGGGCTTTACTCTGTCTACCCTGTTATTACAGGTTAGAGATGCTCTTCAGTACTTTCTGGTCTATCTCTTCTATATCTTTTGTATGATGGAAGCACTAAACTCAGATTCAAAACATTAGGAGCCATCTGTTGCTTGGGACTTGGGTCAAGTTGCTTAATCTAAATTTCTTTATCTATAAGATATAGTTTAATAATAGTCCATCTTATAAGTCAAGCCATTATAGAATTATTATTAAATTATAAAATATATGCAAAAGCACTTTGAAGTTATGATTTCAGATATATTCAACACCTTATTGTTGATATTACTATTATATCATTAAGGCATATCCTTTCATTTCCGAGTTCAAGAGAGAGTTATGAAACCACATCGGTCTCTTAATTTAGTTTTCATTTTTATTTACGTTTGAAGGAAATAGTCTATAGTACACAGCTAATTTTGCAAGAGTAAGAAGACAAGTTGCTTTCCTCTCTCACCTTCAATGGAAGAAGAGAAAAAAATCACTACCTTTGGCAGCAAGAAGCATCATTCACTTCTTGAAGACCAAATGAGAGATCTAATTTTGCACAGAGGTTTATATTTTAATGTTTTCATGAAAGGCATCATGGCTCAGAGGAAAGAGGTCCTTCTTTGGAATCAGCCAGACCTAAAACCTGGCTCTGCCACAACTAGATTGTTTGGCTCTGAGCAAGTCTCTGAACTTTGCCTCACTGAGTCTCCATTTCCACAGTGAAAAGTGGAACGAATAAATGACTATCTCAAGGCTCAAATACAGAATGTATATCTAGTGCCTGGTATATCGTGCATGTTTCATAAAAACTGATCTTTGTTCTAACAGAATTTACATGACTTACATTAATTATCTTCTCATTCTGACTTTTGATAATTTTCATTGAGCAAATTCCAAATCATAATCAATAAATATTTCTTGCTTATCCACTGTTCAGGGGACTGGGCTGCAAGGTAAAGAAACAAAGAGGGAAAAGTATGCCTCCCTTTCTGCAAGGGAATTGTCATCTAATTGAAGAGGCAAAACACATCCAAAAGACAATAAGTGACAGAACATGACCATGTTTAGACACGGAATGAAATGATTTAATGGGAAAAATAGAAAGAAAAGGCTTTAAAGTGAAGGAATGAAAGATGAAACCATGCTAAATGTAAAATGCTGTGTTATAATATCTAACGCTGTTATTCAAAAATTATGAGTAGCTCAATATTTGGAGGAGAAGGCAATAAACAGAAAATCAATGCAATGAAAACAACAATTTATACATATTTTATTCGATTTTTCTTACATGAGAAATATTCTCCGAGATCTTTTTATATTGGAACAAAATTAATTTCCTTTCAGCAAGAACTTAAACTATCCATTTTTATTGCATTAAAGAATGTTGGAAAGTTACTGAAGATACAGACAGCCTAAATTTAAAGACTTTGTTCCCTCTCATTTGAATTCAGTGTAGTAAATATGAGACATAATTACACTAACAGTCAATGGAAATCATTTCTTGTTGACACAGCTACATTTCTGTAAACTCTCATTATTGAAGTTATTTATCCAGGGTCTTTAAAAAAAAAAAAAGCCAGCTGATGAGTAAGATAGTACTTACTAAAACAAGAACCGAATAAACTTGCCTTGATCCCATTCATGAGGTCATTCAATTGAACTACATTGTATGAAACCTGGAACACAATAGCACAGATCTCTGAATGCTGCGGGAAAATCAAGGTACAGAATTTATTGTGGGGGCGATTAAAAATTGCATCAGAGAAATAATGATCTGTCCTTTAATTACTTTCCTTTGTAGTGAGCTTAGATCAATATCAACTGTTTGTTTTATTCAAGCTCCTTTATTTTTCCCTTTTAGAGAAGACATTGCATGACTATGCAAGTACAAGAACTAAGAGAAAGTCCTGAGCACTTGGCAGGCAAGGTAGAAATCATGGTAAAGTTACATGCATTTGGTCCCTGCAAAGGAAGCCTTGTGCTGTGGCAAATACATCACAAGTCATCCTGAATAAGAGTCAGAATAAGATCATCATCTTTTACCCAATTGTTACTGAAGGATGGTAAAATCTTGATAAATATAGGAAAATGGAAAAGTTTCAGACTTTGTACGGATTGGTGTTTTTGTGAATTTTCTGAGTGTCCTCTGGAATTCAGCTATCCAGTGGAGTAGCCTAATTAATGGCCACTTTTAATCTCTCTCTGGGTTCTCATTGTTAGTACCAAGTGTTAATACGATTACTGTTGTTTTATTTTTTGCCAAGAAAAATGAGGAAATGGATATTAGCTTTTTAAAAACAAAGGATTCTCCAGAAGCAAACCCAAAGTTCCTATCCCATGGCAAGGTGGAAAGAACCTATGGAAGTCAAAGAAAACATCTTTTGAGGGTGGCCTGTGTTGAGGGCATATCTTGTGATCTGCTAGGGACATTGCACCTGGTTCCCAACACTGATGCCACAGACAAATAAAAGCACATACTTCTCTTGGGTGTGGTATCATACTGAGGCAAGGGCTCCTTTAAATTAGAGTCCTTTGAATGGGAAAATTTGTACATGACTTGGAAAACAAAACAGAAACAGTCTAGATGTTTGTGCTAATGCTATAATGGGCATAATTCCTCCCTGAAATGGTAATAGAAGTGTCACATCTTGACAGGATTGTGTCCCTGCACTGGAGGAGGCACTCTGTCACCACCAGAGTGGTGGAAAGTTTTTTAAAAAGTTATGCAGCCATACTGTTGGGTCATGCTGTCCTTTCTCATCCCAGCTAGTGGTAAATTTATACAGGGATTTCTCTTGTGATTTTTGTGGCCTCACATTTTCTAACCCATTGGTAGGTAGTATTGTAAAGAATTAAGGACATGGGCTCTGGGGGCAGACAGTTTGGATTTGAGTCTTCGTTCTGCCTTTTACTGGCTATATGACTGAACCACTGTGTGCCTCAGTTGCCCCATCACTGCCTTTCTCATTATGTTGTTATGAAGAGTAAATGGTATACCAAAAGTGGTAGAATACTAACCAGTATGGAATGTGCTCAGTAAGTGTAAGCATAAAAGAAAGACTATAAAATCATGTTTCATTTAACTGCTCAGACAATGAAGTAATCTGTAAGTAATCAAGAATTAAATGGAAACTTCTTTTTGTCAAAATCCTTGTAAATATTACTCCAATCCTTCTAGAAATGTACTCATGACATTGCCTAAGACTAATATAATAAAAATAATGTAATCCCTGATGGTAATCTTGCAATGCCTCAGGACATCCTTCTAGACCCAGTGGATCATTATAAAGAACTGAAAAAGGTGTGAGAATTTGGAATCAACAGTCATTGACCCAAGTAGTCCCCTTGAAGACTTTTAAAAATTGAATATATATCTTATGTAATATTGCTGCCCCAATACAATTTGCCTTTAAAAATAGAAAACAGGGGTGCCTGGGTGGCTCAGTGGGTTAAAGCCTCTGCCTTCAGCTCGGGTCATGATCCCAGGGTCCTGGGATCGAGCCCCGCATTGGGCTCTCTGCTCAGTGGGGAGCCTGCTTCCTCCTCTTTCTCTGCCTGCTTCTCTGCCTACCTGTGATCTCTGTCAAATAAATAAATAAAATCTTAAAAAAAATAAAATAAAAATAAAAACAGAAAACAAGACACAAATCCAACTGGATGGTTTGTTAGTTGTTATAGCTAACAGAAATTTCACTGTATTCTCAAATTGTTCAAACTTTCTTTCATATTCACGTCCTTTGAATATGGGCTTTTAGGTACATTTCTCAAAAACTGACATTTAAAGTTCTTGTTTGTGTATCAATTCATATACAAAGGATGGATACTTATAATGCACAGCTAAGATATAAATATTCAGAAATTTACATACCTTATTTGAGAAATAAGAATGAATAAAATTATATAAATTAGAACTTCAACCCAAGAAGCTAAAAATGTAGGAAAAAAATAAATCCAAAAGTAAGCAGGAGAAAGGAGTTCATAACTATAAAAGTGAAAATAACATATTAGAAACTAGAAAAAATTGTATTTGTAAAAAAATCTAAGATCAGCTCCAGTAAAAAGTATAGAAAAAATCTGGCTGTTTCAATCAAGAAAAACAGAAAAATTTTTAAATATACAACATTATAAGGGTTCATATAACTATAGAGCCATAGGAAATTAAAACTTACACAAGGACACTATCCACAAAGATCCATTATCTTTGCTAATCTATTTGAAAAAATGATGAAATATATAATTTTCCAGGAAATATATAAGTTTAAAAAAACATAAACAGAGAGAAGTTAAAATAAAAACAAAGGAAGAGGTAACCACAAAAGAAATCAACAAAATTGTCAGAAAACTGATTCCTTTCTTGAGCCTCCCCACGGGTCTTATGATAAGCTGTTGGAAAATCGTTTTAAAATATGCCAATAAAGCTATTACAGAGTATATAAAAGTATGGACATTGTAGTTCATTCATTACATGTGGCTGGCATAATCTGCTACCAAAACTTGAGATAGCAGAAAAAGATTATAGGATAAAAAATCATAAGTGAAAATCCAACATAGCATAAAAATATAGTACTTTAGGAATATAGTGATAGGTCAACATTAGGAAATATATTAATATAATTAACCATATTGATAGAACAAAAAAAGACTAATAAAGAAATAAATTTATTACAATAAATGTTAAAAATTCCTTTCATGAAATTAAAGTCTTAAAAATGACAACCTCTCAGTAAACTAGAAAGAGAAGGGTGTTTGTATAATGACAAATCATATTTATCACAAATCAAAGCCAACATTATTATATGTATGGTGACAAAAAAGAAACTTACAATATCATAAGGTTTACTATTTTCCAGTATTATTCTGGAGGCTTACCTGAGGAAAAAAAACAAACAAAAGTAGTAAGTATATCTCTTAGTTATACAAAAGTATCAATTACAGAGTGTAAATTCACTACCTGGAAAACCCAAGAGAATTCACTGAAAATTACTAGATCTAGTAACCGAGCTTAGGAAAGACATCAGATACAAAATAAAGATAACAACTCAGTGAAGAGCTTTCCTTGTGCCGATGAATAATCAGTGGGTAGGTAATAAAACTGTGAGCATCTAAGATTTTCTAAATGTAGGAAACATTAGGGCACCTGGGTGGCTCAGTGGGTTAAAACCTCTGCCTTCGGCCCAGGTCACGATCCCAGAGTCCTGGGATGGAGCCGTGCATGGGGCTCTCTGCTCAGGGAGCCTGCTTTCCCCGCACCCCCCCACCCCCGCCTCTCTCTCTCTGCCTGCCTCTCTGGCTACTAGTGATCTCTGTCTGTCAAATAAATAAACATTTAAAAAAAAATAAAATAAATGTAGGAAACATTGAGTAGAGAAGCCAAATATAGTATGAAAAGAATCACCACCCATATTGGTCAAAAAATAGAAACTGAGATGACAAATAGTATTTTGTTTTCTAAATTCACAAAGATCAGAAGGTGGCCATTACCTGTGCTGGTGAATGCAACAAAACAAGCATTCATATATCATTTGTAGGGATGTAAATAAATACAACTTGATTGGAGGGCAATTCTAAAATTTATTTAAAATTTATAAAATAGGTATATTTTTGACATAGAAATGCCATTCTAGAAACCTGTCCTTTGTTTCAGCAAAGATGGTATTCTATCGTTTTCTGGCTTTCACGCCTATTAAAAAATCAGACATCGTGCTATTGTTTTAATGTGGCATCTTTATAGCTTATGTTCCTTTTTTCCTGGTTATCTCTATCATGTTTGGCTGGGTTTTGGACATCAGTAGTTCTACCGTGCTGTGATTCAGTGTAGTTCCTTTATGTGTCTCTGATCAAGGTTGTATTTGCTTCTTGAATCAGTGGCTGGGGAGTTCTTACAGTTTTAGAAAATTTAACACCATCACAATGGTGCTGCGCAGCTGCTACGCTCCTTAGAAGCCTTCTTCCTAAAAGAGAAAGTGACACCAAATGCTTACCTCACCTTTTTGGTATCTTTTTGCACTTTTCTGCTGTCTGAGGTCTTTTCCCTCTACTCTTGGCTGCCTTCATAGCCTTGAACTCCAATTTTTGTCTCTCTAGCACCTTGATGCTTCTTTGCCAGTTAGTATCATATTTCTGCTCGGCTTCTCAGTTCTTAGACATGCCCCAGTTAAAAACCAGCACATGACCCAAAGGAAAAAGTAGGGTGAAGTGTTGGGCTCCCCTTCATGTGTTTCCTTTCCCTTTGGTATCTTCAATCCTCAAGTCTTTACTGTCTGCATTGGGAGTTTTCTGTTGCCTTCGAACAAAGGGTGTTCTGTGTGTGTGTGTGTGTGTGTGTGTGTGTACATTTTATTCAATTGCCTAATTGTTATGTAGGGGAGAGTTTGTCTGATAAAAGCCAGGTATTTTGAGCAAGAAGGGATATCCTCTTTGGGACCATTCTTGACTCTTCTCTTCCTCACACGTGTTGGCTAAACCTTTCTAATATGCGCAATCCCCCTACTTCTTACCATCTCCACTGCTACAACTCTAGTCCAAGCCACCTTTGCTCTCACCTTATTACAACAGTGACCTCATTATTATTGACCCTCTTTGAGCCCTTGCTGCCATCTACTTTCGACACAGAAGACTGAATGACCTGTTGAAAACGTCAGTCACTCCTCAGCGCAAAACTCTACAATGGTCATTCCTTTCTCTCAGAATAATTCCAAAGCTACTACGTGGTTCAACAGATTGTATTTTCCAAAGATGACCACATAATATATCTCTCGTCCACATGCTTTTACAGAGCCTTGTCATTCCCCCACCAGGAAGTGAAGTCTATGACCCTTCCCACTGGAACTGTACAAACCTTTAAGGCTGACCTGACCAAGAAGCATATCAGCAGTGATACTCTGTGACTTCAAGACTAGGTCATATCAAGGCCATGCATCTCTTCCTTATTCTCTTGTAAGGCTCACACTTGGAATGCAGCCAGCGTTCTGTGAGGAAGCCCAAAACACCTATGGAGAGATCACGAAGAGAAGAAATAAGGCATAAGGCCCATAGTTCTGACTGAGCTTCTGGTCAGCACCAATGTGCCAGCCATGTGACCAAACTGTCACTTGACTCGATGCCCCTCCCCCCACCCGATTGAGCAGCACTGTTTGATGCCATGTGGAGCAAAGATTAAGGATTTTCATAAACCTCTGCCTGAATTGCACATTTGCATGCAAAATAAATGATTACTCTTGTTTACTCTAGTCTTGGGGTAGTTTGTTATATAAAAATACATAACTGCTATCAAAGACGTACAATATCTGTCATAACAAGATTCCCCATTACCTTTTTGACCTCAGTTCTTCTACATTTCTCTCATTTAGTCTCCTTTGATTTCATTTGTCAAGCATTCCCCTACCTCCAGGCTCTTAGGCTTGTTCTTATGTCTGCCTGGACGATTTTTCTCCCATTTATCCCCATGCTTTCCTCCCTCACCTCCTTCATTTGAGCTCAAATATGACCTTATCGGTGAGAACTTTCTTGGTTGCTTTGCTTTTCTTCATAACATTTATCACCAACTTACGTATTATATATATTTTACTTATTTGGGTTAGTCACATGCCTTATCCCATAAGAACATAAATTAAATGAAGGAACAGATTTTTCTGAGTCCCAAGTGTTTAGAATAAGTAAGTAGTAGGGAATCAATAAAATGTTCTGAAGAAATAAGTTTATTTTTAATTTCACTGTGTTGACTATTTGTTATTCCATCCCTTTTTGCTGTACATAGACTCATGAAATGAGTAGGTCAGCTATAGAGACTGAGAATTCCTGAGAAATCTCAGTCTGCAAAATGTATTCACTGCTCTCAAAGACAGTTCGTTTGTTTTCTCAAATAAGTACGTGACCTCAGGATACATTTATTTCTGTGTTCAGCCAGTTTCCCCAGACCAAACCGTATCTGCCTCAGTCTCGAAGTCTTTAAGATCTTCCTTAAGGTCTTTTCTGTCAACTCTCTTCTCTTCACTGGTGCTGGCTCTTTCTCCTTCCCAACCAGTCAGGTCCCAGGATAGCTTCAGTTCCTGTCTTCTAGGAAAGCATGGATTGCACAGTTGTTCTTGTTCATGTCGTCTACTTTCCACCAGAGTCTTCTCTCCACACCTCTAAAGCTGTCAGGGTGAAGGAAAACCTAAATCCTTCCCCACTGTTGCTTATAGTCTCTCCCTCTATTTTCCATCTACATTTCCTATCTGGGCCAGACTTTCTTCTGTTTCCAATGAATTCTAAAATGCCTTTCTATCTGTTTAGCTCTAACCTGCCCTGTCTATCTTACAACCATATTATACAGTCTTGTTACCTTATGTAACCAGAATAGATGAGCAACACTTTCAATTTATCCCTTAAATATTAAGAAGTAAAAAACCAGTAGGAGTCATTTGATTGGATCAAGTACACTTCCATTCTACATGTAACTCATTGATACAAAGGGAAAAGTAAGAGGGAACTTGCATGAAGATGTCTGAATTGTTTTTATTTGCTTTTAAAAAGAATCCTACCAAAGAGTATTTGCTGTAGGTTACAGACTATGAAGGTTACTATCCCTGGAGCTTAAGAGCCAAAATCATCATAGACTCCAACCACTCAAATCCTAGCATCATAGTCCAAAAGAGCTCCTGTTTCCAGTCTCTTTATTAAGACAGATGGACATAAGGATTTATTTTACTTAGGAGATTTTGAAATAGAAATAAAGAAACCTTCCATATCTGATTCCAATTCTTTGCTTACTCTCTGATTAAGGCCCTCCAAAAAGAACATTGCTCTTGTCTCTAGATTTCCTTTTAAGTCAACTTGTCATCCTAAAACTAATCTATTGGGTCAAAAGATATTAAATTAAAAAAAAAAAAGATTATGTGAGACTTGTCAAGAAGTTAGACTGACCATCAAGTGGCAATAATATTACCATACTTAGCTGGAACCTATCATTTTCTTAGATGATTATAATTAAAATTAACATTTGAAAAACATATATCTGAAAAATGAATTTGGGAGCATGACTAACTTAATGTTTAAAATGTGTGAAGGTCAAGTATTGAAAAATGGATATATTAGAGGTATAGATCCAGTGTAATTGAAGAGTTGTGATTATACCAAAGAACAAAGATCAGAGACACAGAGAGTACTTCTAGCAGGCAAATTTCATACCTATTTAAACATTAGAAATTAAATAAGACCCGACATCTTATTTGAACACTATACACCAGTCTTTTTTCCCTCATTATTTTTGGGGCTTCTTAAAAGATTAGGGAGCCTACTGCTCTTCTGCTTTGTTTTGGGATCTATATTTTTAAAAAATCCTTTCACAGGTGCCAGCAATGTTCAGAATAAGCTCTGCAAACTCAACAGTTTTGCAGGGTTGTACTTCAAATGGAGAAGAAAATGACTATTAACTGAAGTTCTGTTGATTTTCATACAAGGTTACAAAAGCAATGGCTTAACACTCATCCCCTTCTATGAACACAATCCTCTTTCCTGAGTCTATTCTCAAGGCTGAGAAGCTGTGAGCAGAGTCTCTGTGTTGACTTAAGCTGTAACTTGGAATTTTTGAGGCTCCAACTCCACTAATTTTTTTTTAAGATTTTATTTGTTTATTTGGCAGAGAGAGATCACCAAGTAGGCAGAGAGGCAGGCAGAGAGAGAGAGGGAAGCAGGATCCTTCCTGAGCAGAGAGCCCAACACGGGACTTGATCTCAGGACCCTGGGATCATGACCTGAGCCAAAGGCAGAGGCTTAACCCATTTAACCCAGGCGCCCTCCACTAATTTTTTAACAAGAAAATTTACTTTTAGCACCCTAGGATGATAAATAGAAAATGTGGATTGCCTTCCTTCTTTCTTGGAATAAACTCATCCTAAAAGAGAGCTGCAGGGAAGCAGTCCTCTTTAGTGAACTTCTTATTGTGATGCTCCTTAGTCACTCCCATTGGCTCCCACTTAGAGCTCCCACAGCAGCTCCTCCCCTCTGAGTGGGCTTCTTTGAGTAATGATTGATAATAGTACTTCTCTTTAGCTAAATCTTCTGTAGGCTAGGGTCGTCACTGTTTCTCACTTCCTCATATACCAAGAACTGCCAGAACCCTCTGGGAGTATGATATCACCATACAAAGAGAGCCATCCTTACTCCATTCAGCCCACTGGGACCAAATAATTCTTACAAAGAATGTCCACAGTCTTATAAAGTTGTTTGGGGAAGCAAATCTACGTGGAGCTGCAAGACATCACACATTTAACAGCTTTTTAATAATCATTTATGATTCTCAGAGGCAGATTTTTAGATTCCCTCTTTTTTAGCTTGGGGTGAGCTTTTATACTTCCCAAGAATATATCTTCAAGGGCAAGATAATGTAGAACTCTTCACTTCCTCCTAGAAGTGGTGGGCCTCAGGTAACTAGAGTATTTGGCAAACAAACCCCATTCCTCTTCAGACATTCCTCCATAGGGCACAGGAAGAGCAAGTACCCAGAGCCTAAGCAAAATCACCAGGTATCCATCGTTCCACAGGATAGTTATGCAAAATAAATTCTTTACATTCAATGATACAACTCTGTGCCCATGCACACATGTACACTGTGACATTCGCCTCTATCAGTGTGTGTATGTGTAAATACATAGAAAATATTTACTATTCATTTGCATGTGCGTGTGTGCATGTGTGTGTGTGTATGTGTTGTGTTGTAAGTCCTTCGAAACACCATGTACTCTTTCTCTTTCCACCCTCCCCATCATGGTTATAACTAGATTCCAAAACTAAGTCTAAGGTTTCTATCTGAGGTCTAAGGCACAAGCAGGACAAGAAATATAGACTATGAGGACAAGAGACAGCAGAGTCCGCAAAAAAAGCACTGGGCTGAGCTTTAAAAAAGAGGTTTAGTGTAGGGGCGCCTGAGTGGCTCAGTGGGTTAAAGCCTCTGCTTTCGGCTCCGGTCATGATCCCAGAGTCCTGGGATCGAGCCCTACATCGAGCCCTACATCGAGCTCTCTGCTCCGCGGGGAGCCTGCTTCCTCCTCTCTCTCCCTGCCTGCCTCTCTTGCCTACTTGTAATCTCTGTCTGTCAAATAAATAAATTTAAAAAATCTTTTTAAAAAAAAAGAGGTTTAGTGTCTGCTGTGTCATGGATATTGTTCTGACTTTGATGATTTAGTTTGCTTATCTAGAAAACAGAAGTGATGATACATATCCAATGGGGTCACACATGTGCTCAAAATGCACTCCAATGTGTAGAGAAAATGTGCTTTCTATTTTTTTCCTGTAACTGATCTGATTTCCTTCGTAAGTTTCCCCAGTGCTAGGTAATGAAATATTATAGACCAAGTCACTATTTTCTGACACAATAACTTAAACAATGTCATTAGATAAATTCTCAGTCTCATTCAGATAAAATTCATAGACTCTTCTTTTCTGAACTCTCCTCTGCTGCTTTCAAGGATGGTTTTTGGATACATAAAGAAATATGGTTCAAGTGACCTCATGGTGGTAGGGGAGACAGCAGGTCCTCAGTTGCTCTGGGCTGTGCCTGGACTGGTCTGGGAGCGTCTGCAGTTGAGGTCTGTTGCTTGCATAACTTGTGGGCTGGTCTCTCAATTTGATAAGGCTTGGCCATACTCTCCAAAAGCATGGCTCCCCTTACCTCTTTTACGATATGGTTGTGATTCCAAACTGTCCCTGTCAGCTCTCTAGCTGTTGGCTTTGGCACCAGTTTGCCCCCACAAAGGCAACTCCAACCAAAGTTATCCATCTCAACTCTCAGATAACTGCACCGAACCCCCACTCTGAGGACACACAGGAACTTTGGAGTTCTGTATATACCATATGTGACTTGAGGTCATCTTGTGGAAGCTCCGTCCTTGCTCCCATACTGTGCTGTGTCTCAAGATTGCAAAGACAGCCTGCAATAGTATTTCTTCCAAGAACTGTAAATAGGAAGCTTAACAGAAGCCCTTCTTTCCTGGCTGTTTTCCTCATTGTATTTCAAGTGTTTTTTTCCTTACTCCTAAACTTCAATCAAGAGAGGGGAGATTGGGACAGGTTGACTTTTGCTCTGCTTCTTCTAATGCTCTCTACTTTTCTTTTCTTACAATATTTGTACTACAAGAGGAAGGAATACCTCTCCCTCCTCCTGTAGTGACAATTAAGCCAACCTAAATAGGTAGGCTCAAAATAATTAGAGCTACAAAAGATCCTAATTAGCTAAATTAATCTTGAGAAGGAAGAACAAAGCTGGAGGTATCACACTTCCTGATTTCAAACTAGTTATGAAGTTACAGTAATCAAAACAAGATGGTACTGGCATAAAAACAGACACACGGACCAGTGGAATGGAACAGATAGTCCAGAAATAAACCCAAGCACATAGTATCAATTGATCTCAATCAGGGTGCCAAAAATACACAAGTGGGAAAGGATAGTTTCCTCAATAAATTGTGTGGGGGAAATTGGATACCCACATGCAAGAGAACAGAATTGGATGCTTATTATACACCACATGCAAAAAATGAACTCAAAATGGATTCAGCACTTAAATGTAAGACTGAAATCACAAAACTCATGGAAGAAAATATAGAAAAAAAAGCTCCTTGATGTTGGTCCCGGCAGTGATTTTTTGGATGTGATACTGAAAGCACAGGTAACGAAAGCAAAAATAAACAAGTGGGGCTACATCAAACTAAAAAGCTTTTGCACAGCAAAGGAAACAACACAATGAAAAGGCAGCCTGGTGCAATGAGAGAAAACATTGGCCAGCTATGTATCCAATAAGGGGTTAATATCCAACATATATGAGGAATTTATGTAACTCAATAGCCAAAAACCAGATAACCCAATTTTTAAAAATGTGTAAAGGACCTGAAAAGATGTTTGTTTGTTTTTTTTTAAAGATATACAAATGGCCAGCAGGTATATGGAAGGTGCTCAATATCACTTATCATCAGGGAAATGCAAATTAAAACCACAGATATCACCTCACTCCTGTTAGGATGGCTAACAGGTGAGATAAATATAAACTGGTGAGAATATGAAGAAAAGGAAAGCTTTGTACATTGTTGGTGGAAATGTACATTGGTAGAGCCATTATGGAAAACAATATGGAGCTTCCTCAAAAAATTAAAAATAGAACTACCATATGATTCTGCAATCCCACTTCTGAGTATATACCCAAAGGAAATGAAATCAATATTTAGAAGAGACTATCTTTTGTTCTATATTCACTACAGCATTATTCACAATAACCAAGAATGGAAACAAACTGTCTGTTGATGAATGTATAAAGAAATTGTTACATATACATACAATGAAATAATATTCAGCCATAACAAAGAAGGAGATCTTGCTATTTATAAAAACATGGGTGACCCTGAAGGATATTATGCTAAGTGAAATAAGCCTGACACAGAAACACAAATACCATATATTTGTCTGTATGATATAACTTACATGTGGAATCGAAAAAAGTCAAGCTATAGGACCAGAAACCAGAGTAGTGGTTACCAGGAGCTGGAGAGTGGGGGAACGGGGAAGATGTTGGTCAAGGAATACAAACTTTTGCATATAAGATAAATAACTTCTGAGAATCTAATGTATAGCATCATGATTATAGTTAATGATAACGTGTTACATACTTGAAATTTGCTGAAAGAGTAGATCTTAAATGTTCTCACCAACACACAAAAGGCAACAATGAAATCAACAATGTGTTAATTGATGATCGTGGTAATCATTTCACAATGTATATTATATTAAATCATTAAGTTATATACACAAAATGTATATAATTTTATTTGTTAATTATATCTAAATAGAGATGAGAGAATTAGAAGCTTATTGCTTATATATATATACACATTCCAGGGTGGTATTTGGGTGGAGGTAAGATAGTGTTTCAGTTTTTTATTGACATGTAATAAATCATGTCAAAATTTAGCAGCTTAAAACAGTACTCATTTTTATTATATTTAAGAATTTTGTGAATTCAGAATTTGAGATCTGCCGGTCATTTCTCTGCTTTACGTGATATCAGTTGGGGCAGCTCACCTGGGGCTAGAATATAGCCTTCCAGGATAATTTACACTTATGACTGGCAAGTTAAAGATAGTTCCAAGGGACCACTCCACAGGGTCCTTAGGCTTCCTAACAGCATGGTGACTGAGTTACCGCAAGAAGCCTTCATGGAAGCTGCAAGGCAATCTCACAATGACATTTCATTCTGTTAAGTGGTCAAGCCAATTAAATTAGCCCAGATCGCACAGAAATAGAGGAGGTGGCACTATCTCTTATTGGGGAACTCTGCGTACATGTGGGTAGGGAAGAAACTGATAGCGGCCATCTTAGAAAGTAAGTAGCCATATGCTCCATGCTGTCATTCAGGGATTCAGTGTGGCAGTTGCTCTGCTGTGTAGCTCACAAGGTCATCTTGAAAGTGTCCTTCATCCCAGAAATCTATAAGAAGAAAGGAGCATCTGTGGGACATTGTTTAACATGGTCTGGAAATGACACACAGCACTTCAAGTCATCCAAGGGCTAGAATTTAGCCACATGGTCACACCTACCTGCAAGGAAGGCTGGGAATGTAACCTCTCTCTGGACACAGGACAAAGAAGAGAAAAGGTCACTGGTGGGCAAAAATCACCACATACTCTGTCATAAGATCAGCTGGGCCCATCTGTTGGTATAGCGTGTAGAAGGACCTGAAATAATTTACAAGGAGTCTACCTTTCTTGGCAATGACTGACTTTCAAGCCCATTTTCTCACAGAAAGTTTTTTCCTTATAAATCTACTTTGCCCCTCAAATCTGAGCGCTTACACTGAGGCAGGCTGCTACAGTGGATGGGAAACAATGGAGTAACACAATTTACAGAGTGTGGGAATGTACCTGAAAAGACTTAAAATTTTCCTAACTTCACCATGTATATTTTATATAAACGCCTTTAAAATAAATTCATACACACATTGTTTATAAGAATTGCATACATACAAAATTTTGTTGACTTGAAAAAAAGTAAAATGAAATATTTATTTTGAAAATTGGTTTGCTTTTAATGATCAAGAGTACAACCCTCTCCAAATGCTCTTCAGACACCCTAAAGTAGACGGCATATCCATCTTTCTATCCCTCTCTCACTCCTTAGGGCATTACTTATTTATACAACAAATATTTATTGAGCACCTTCTATATTAGGCACTTCTTTAAATAACTGAGAGTCCATCAGGGACAATTAACTTTGTTCATGTAGGTTACATTCTACTGTGGGACTTATATTTTGGTTGACTTACACTCCAATATCTAGTCCAGTATTCAAACTTTATGAATACTTGCAAAATAGGATAGAATTGATTTCCAACAAACTATAAAATGCTAGACGAGTTTAGGCTCTTTAACCCTCTAGAAAAAAATGGAATATGTTTAACCTGATGAAATGGAACTTGGAAAAAAAAATGTGAAAACACTTAGTTTTTTACTAATAATGCAATTTCTACTTCCACACAAAGTTTTTGAGATAATTAATAGCTATCAGGGGGTGCCTGGGTGGCTCAGTGGGTTAAACCTCTGCCTTCAGGTCAGGACATGATCTCAGGGTCCTGGGATCAAGCCCCACATTGGGCTCTTTGCTCAGCGAGGAGCCTGCTTCCCCCTCTCTCTCTGTGTGCTGCTCTACCTACTTGTGATTTCTCAAGTCAAATAAATAAATAAATACAATCTTATATTTTGTCAAATAAATAAAATCTTTAGAAAAAAAAGTTATCAGAATTGTGAAAATACCCTTCAGATTAAGGATTTTTTTCATTTTTTCCACCCAGTTGCTACTCAACAATAAATTATAATTGTTAATAACAGGTAGTGTACCAATGAATAAATGAATACAAACATATTCTAGGAAAGAACATTATGTTTTTTAATTTAAAAAAAGGTAAAATATACCCTTCAATATTGTTTTGCATAATTTCCAGGGAAAATCTTAATAGTTTTCTGTACTTAATTATACCTATGGTCATAATTACTTTTATTACAAAACAAATGTTTTAAAAAATAAGTGAATACTAGCCAGAGTTGAACAATAATAGAATCATGCCATAACTCTGTATGGAGCACTTTTAATGCTATTCTGTACATTCATATGCATCTCTCAAAGTAAAATTACTTTGCTATTCAATTTTTTTTTTTAGATTTTATTTATTTAACAGACAGAGATCACAAGTAGGCAGAGAAGCAGGCAGAGAGAGAGGAATGGAAACAGGCTCCCTGCTGAGCAGAAAGCCCGATGCGGGGCTCAATCCCAGGACTCTGGGATCATGACCCGAGCTGAAGGCAGAAGCTTTAACCCACTGAGCACCCAGGCGCCCCATATTCAATCATTTTTAAGAAAAGTAAGGCAACTGTAAATAAACTCAAACTCAGATCATAGGTTTGCAGCTCAAACTATAGAAAGTGAACATTGGGAACACTCAGTATTATTCCATTACTAAATTACCATGTCACCTTGAGCAGGTTCTTTCATTATCTTCTCCTTAATCATTTACCGTCTGTTAGATGGGAGAACTTCCTCCATGGTTTTATAAAGATTAGATAATAACTATAAAGTAATTTCTGGGTAAAAACTCTTGGCAGAGGTGTAACAGGCATAGATAATAGCTTATCATTAACCGAGAAAATGGACTCAAACAATCCAAGTCATGGGAAGCAGTAATGGCTAAGAGGTCCAGAGCATTACATTGTGTGTAATAGGTGTGAATCAGTAAATATGAGGATGAATAAAGAGAATGTGACACATGACACTGGCCCCAAACTTCTTCATGCCACAGAGATGTCTCCTACTTATCGAGTTTCATCTGGCAGTCATAGAGTAAGGGGGGAAATTAACAATATGCTTTTCTAGCATGAGCATTTAAACTTCACTGGGAAACAGATTAATTAAGAACTCTTGTAGGAGAATGGGAGGTTTATAGAAGTGTCACTCTTCCCACTTCTAGCCAGTATTTCTAAGACCAACCAACAGCCCGGGAAGGAGATGTTGAGAGCAATGCACAGTGGGGAATAGTGTACTTCAGATCTGGAAAATGCGTCTCCGTAGTAGGTAAGTCTCCAGTGTGATTTTCCAACAGCAGCCTTTGAAGGAAGAATAGCTCTCTTGAAGGAGATGAGGTCACTGAATCAGAAACAAGCTGGGTACATCTGACCTGAAAGTGAACTTAGATTAGCAAGGGAGCCTATAGATTAGATCACCTCTCTGAGAGCCAACCAGGAAGTCTCCATCGGAAAAAAAAGAAGATACGCTATTATTATTATAGAGCCAGTATATTAATTGGCCTTATATTTATTCCCAGAGAATCCCAACAAAAACATGGTATTATCCCAAGAAGTCATAATCCTGGGCTGGTTGGTGGATACGGGTGCGTGTTGTAGGCGGGTTTTACAGAAGTTCCATGTGATAGTGTTTTTATTTAAACATACTGGCTCACTTCCCTATTGGAGGAATCCTACTGTGAGTTCCTTCATAAAGAATAGAAACTTTCCAGCAAGGAGAGAATTACCAGCCAGTTGACTTTTTGAAGTGTAATATTTGTTTAAGGTGTGGTATACACTAATGAGTAGTAAGAATCCCTCTATGTAGGCAAATTTAGTCAATAGATAATCTATATGAACACCTACTACAGGCCAGTCATTGTGTTTGACTTGTAAAGTACAAAAGAATGAATCAGACATCACCTCTCATGGAGCTCACAGTTTAATGTGGAAGGTAGTCTTTGTACAATTTATGGTGTGAAATGGAACACAACTTGAGGTGCACCTTAAAGAATGAGTAGGATTGTTAATAGGTGAAAGAAGGAAAGAAGGGTATTCACAGTAAAACAAAAAACTGTATCAGCCAAGCCAAGTGATCTGAAAGCCCATTGTATGTTTTAAACTTGAGGAGTGGTGCATTGTGGCTAGATTATAAAATTCTGTTATGGCGAGTGTGAAGTCAGGGGTGTGTGCACTTTGATGAGTAGCTGTTACTTTCCTTTATTACTTAGATATCAGGAGATCACTAAATATTCTTGGGCATGAGAATGGCATCAATAGATTCATGCTTTAAAAAGAATTAAGTGGCAGTGTGGTAAATGAATTGTAGGGTAGAGAGTTTGTAAACAGAGGGTTTGTAAACAGAAGTATTTATTAAGTTAATTGGGTAATACACCTGAAAATATCAAGGTAATTTATAAAGAGTCAAATTAAGTGTAAATTGCTATTATAATTGTATGCCCAGGAAAGAAATGATGAGTACCCAAACTACTGAAGTGTCTAAGGCAATGGAAAACAGCAAATATCTGGGACATTTTATAGCTAACAATAATAATAATAAAAGGGGCATTTGCTAAGGGCATCTGGCTGGCTCAGATGGAAGAGCATAGGACTCTTGATCCTGGGGTCCTGAATTCATGACCGACGTTAGATGCAGAGAGTACTAAAAATATAAATAAAAATTTTTTTTAAGTGAGCATTTGGGCCCCTAGGTGGCTCAGGCATTAAGGGGCTGCCTTCAGATCAGGTCATGATCCCAGGGTCCTGGGATCAAGCCCTGCATCGGGCTCCCTGCTCAGTGGGAAGCCTGTTTCTCCCTCTCCCGCTATCCCCACTTGTGTTCCCTCTCTCGCTGTGTCTGTCTCTGTCAAATAAATAAATAAAATCTTTAAAAATAAAATAAATAGGGAGCATTTTTTGAGCATTTGCTATGTTCCATATTTTATGTGCAGTGCATGTATTAATTTAATCCTTATAATCCTTTAATTTAAGAAGAGTCAACCATTTTAAAACTTAGAACTGAGCAAAGAGAATAAATAACTTGCCCCGATCTCACAATTGGTAAGTGATGATGTCAGGAAGGAGATTTAGGAAGATTCTGGCTCTAGATATACCCTAAGGTATAACTATGCAAGAAAATGATGGATTTTAGTAGTGATTAAGGGATAGGAGGAGTCAAAAATGATCTACAGTTGGCTGTTCTCAGAGAATCTTTTGTAAAGACTAGTTTTTCAGAATGCTAATAGATGTTAGGCATGAAAGGGGTCCAACATCAAATAAAATACTGAGATAAAACAAAATAAACCTATTTTCTACTGAAGTAAAACTAAGTTCCTTCAGAAGTTTAACTTTCACTGAGTATATCTAAGAATGTATGCTAGAGTATGTAGAATTTATAGAAATTATTTGACCATAAATCTCGTTTTTAACTTTAGCTTTTTGGGGATTAGTGTTCCTGGAAAACAATCCGGCAAATGCTGTTATAGAGGTCCTACCTTGGTTACCAGATGTAGGAGCAGCGATATTGTTGGTAAGATGGCAAATGTGGTTTGGACATATGGAGTGTTAGGCGCCTGGTGGGGAGATGCATCATAGAATATCGTAGGTCTGGGTCTAGAGAGGTAGGTCAGAACTGGAGACTCAGACATGCAAATCCCTCATATGCGGGATGCGGGTGACAATGAAAATATGAACTTAGTGGCAACAGCTGAGCTCATTAAGGGGAAGAGCAAAAGAGAGGAAGACCGAGGAAGCTCTTTCAGGCGCTGCGCACATGCAGTGTCAATTTGTGCAGAACTCAGATGAAACTTAGTAGATATTTAAATTTGATCATATTTTGTTAAATTATTTCTGGTAGAGGATGGTCTGTTGAACTTTAGTGTATCTCTATATAAAATTTAAGCCATAGATATTCTTCTAAAAACCGTATTTTTCCAGTACAATGGACCAACTAGAAGCATGAATTTCTTAATTTATAAAAACATTAGCCTGGTTGATCTCTCTCTCCTTGGGGGAGATGGTCTTTAATTTGAACACAAAGTAACACAACCATAAGTACAATGATGTGGAGCTACAGTGAAGGTTCCTAATGTCACTTGTCTCCATGACAGCCTTATATAAATTTTAAAAAATACTATTATTTCCTAAATTTGAGTATAGCCTTGAATTTTAAACAAGATCTCCTATTAACTTAATCCATGGTAACAAAGATTCTCTCAAACCAAATAGTTCCAGGAGAATCTATTTTAGCAGCAACATCTGTGAACGATTCCAAAGGCTTGCAATAAAAAAATAAAATCATATAATATCCGACCAGAAACAACAAAAGCCAAATTGGATTCCTCCCTGGAAAATGAACTTCAAATTATCTTTTAAACCTACAGACTTTTAAGGGAAAAGGTTGAAGAAAATCATGTTTGTTTAATTCACTTAAAAACAAGCAACTTTAGACAAATACACTCTTGAATCCTTAATTTCAACAAGTTAGGGACATGTTCACAGTGTCAAGGCCAATGTTAACATGAAAAGAAAATTAAGAAGAGAGACACTGAGTTTGGTTTTGTTTTTTATTCTTCTGAACTTTCCTAAGTTCACCTCATATACTTTGCTACATGAATAAACCCAAAGCACAGCTCTTGGTTCTATAGTTTCTCTGCTCAAAACATCTTTATGGTTCTATCTCCCATAGGTAATGAAGGCCATACCCCTTAGATGGAAATCTGGGTTCTGGAGGCCCAGGTCTTTGTGTGGCTCTCTGATCTGATCTCCCAGTGTTCTATTTCTTGCCTAGAAGATTCCAGCCAACCCTACTGCTTGTTTACCATATACAAACCCTGCCTTCCTCTTTCTGCTTCTTTTTTTGTTGTTCTTCCTTCTTAGGTTACTTTCTCAACTTACCAACTCCAGCTAGAGGTAAATCTCTATTTCTCTCCTTGCCTGTCTTAATTCATATAGAGTTCCTAACACATTCAACCAAATTCTAACTTGCATTACTGTTACATAGGAAGACCATGGGGTATGATGATAAAATTCATGCATCCTTGGGAATCAGCCAAATGCTGGTTTCAGATAAATCTGTGTCTTATTAGCTAAGTGGCTTTTGGCAATTCTCTTGACATGGCTGACACTCAATTTTCTTATCTGTAAAATGGAGAGAAAAATGTCACGTTGAAGATTTTTTGGCACTCTGGCACACGAACATAAATATATACTAATTCCATTGTCGGTAGATCTTAATTCTATTTTTGCTTTCTGAGTGGTTATGTGTCAAGTCCGCTGAAAGACTGTAGAACCAGACAAAATTACCTACTTCATTAGGTTGTTAAAAGGATAAAAGAGGTAAAGTATATAAAACACATAGCAGGGACTCCTGGGTGGCTCAGTTCAGCATCTGCCTTTGGCTCAGGCTCAGGTCATGATCCCAGGGTCCTGGGATTGAGTCCCACATCAGGCTCCCGGCTCCTTAGGGAGTCTGCTTCTCTCTCTCCCTCTGCCTGCCACTCACTCCCCCTGCTTGTGCTCTCTCTCCTTCTCTCTCTGTCAAATAAATACATAAAATCTAAAAACAAAACAAAACAAAAAACCACATAGAATAGTTTCCGGTACAGCGTAACCCAATAAACGGCAGCTTTATTCTTATTATTGTTTAGGTATATAAACTTTAGTAAGTAATGGCTTGTGTGCAATACATCTTTATTTCTGCCAGTACTTAGCAAACAGTTGGTGCCCAACTATTATTCATGGAATGTATACTTCCATATTACTGGGATCAGGTCTGTGAAACAAGAAATAATGATTTGGGCAAACCCAAGATAGATCCACTAGTAGATTCTATTTCTAAAAGAATTTGGATGAATTAACATTTGATTAAATTTGGTACCTAATTCAATACCCAAAACCATAAAGGACAGAGCTCAAGAGAAAAAAAAAAATGTTTTAAACTTCCTTATTTAAAAAAAAAATCGTGATTAAAAAAATAACATAAAATTTACCATTTTAATCATATTTATTTATTTATTTATTTATTTATTTATTTATTTATCTTTAGTAATCTGTCCACACAACGCGGGGCTCAAACTCACGGCCCCACAATCACAACTTGCATGATCTTCTGACTGACCCAGCCAGGCGCCCCCAATCTAAACATTTTTAAAGTGCACAGTTTAGTCGTGTTAAGTATATTCACATTGTTGCAAAACAGATCTCCAGAATTTTTTTTCCTTCTTGCAAATATGAAACTTTATACCTATTAAATGACAGCTCCCTCTTTCCCCCTGCCCCTAGTCCCTGATGACCACCATTCTACTATCTGTCTATAAGGAGAAAACATTTTTAAAAGGAAAGAAAAGAGAATTCTATCATAAGTACCAAACCCACTGATTATCAGAGGAAGTGGGGGGAAAAAAAAACAAAGAAAAATAATGAAACAGAGAGATGTCCCCAGCACAAGGGAGCCTGTCACATGCTAGGTTAATAAGACTGAAACTTGGAGCAGGCTGGTCCTTGGCTGAGAAGCCAGGGATGATTACCAGCCCCATCTGGGAAGCAGAGGTGGAGTAACGCAACAAGGCCAGAAGGGGTTTCTGAACGTTAGAACAGAGAAGAGCCAAGAGCCGAAGCAGGAGAAGTACCAGAACTCTAGTCTCAGGGCAGACATGAAACACCAACAAGAAGACAGGCAGGAAATGGGGCGAAGGGATGGTGAGGAACAGAGCAATAAATAAACATAATTCCTGTGGGTGGGTCCTTCTTGGGCATCTTTTAAAAGGCTGAACACGGGTCTCTAGGGCAAGGCTGGGAGGGCCTGATGGCACAGGCCCCGGGTTGGCTGAAGGAGGGAGTGAATGAGAGGGGGGCTCCTTCCCATCTCTGCATCCTGGCCAGGTGGTACTTATAAGAACTGAGGCTCATCGGTCACCTGATTTCACCAGTATAAACACATTTTTTGGAGGAATGGGAGAGAAGTGTTGAAAAAGGCCAATAGCCTGGATTTGTCTGGGCCTCACCCACTTTCAGATGGGCCTGCTGGGGAAAGATGGTGTTTAAGGAAAACAAGGGAAAAAAACCCCCAAATTTCTAAACTGAAAAATCACGACTCCTGGATACTTTGTTCTAGCTCCACCTAGTCTTTTTATATATGACCCTTGGCTGGTCCAGTCTTTTCACTTTGAGCTCCCCTTACATCAATTTCCTTGTAATTTTCAAGGCCTCTCTGTGTCAAGTTGATTCACTGAATGAAAGCAGATATTTTCGTGCTGCTATATGGTAACTATTTTAGTCTTTTCGTTCTCAAAATTGTTCCATGATCACGTTAAAAGTTAATACTCAATGGTTTACGTATCTGAAAATTAAGGTTAACCCCAAAGGACAAAATGAACTTTAATAAATGATGTAGCGGCTGTAAACAAAGCCATTCCTCGACCATGAAATAATGAAGGGCAAACTTCCTTCTTTATTTATAACTAACTTCCTTGGAATGGCCTAAGAGGACAGTAGAGGCCTGGAGGGATGACAGCCTCAGAAGACAGATGGAAACGCCCCCATTCACTCGGCGATGAATGAACAAGGAAAACAGCATGATGAATAGATACCTGTAGTCCTTCTGTTCTTGGAGCTTGCAGTCTAATATGGAATAAGGAAGCTTATATTCAAATATGAAATAAATTATTACACAAGTAATCTAGAAAAGAAGCAGAATGGTGATGGTGAGAAGCTCTAGGAAAACTAAAAACAGCAACAGTGATAAACAGTAAGGACAGGGATCTTTGCAGAAGAAAGGCCGCAGAATGGAGAACCAAGTTCTTTCTGAAGTGAGCAAGCGTGTGTACAATGACCTGTCATATTTCAATAGCCAGCCTCTGTTTCCGTCCACAGTCAGCCAGCATGGAGTTCGTGCTGCGTAGTCTCTGGATCGAGGAGGGGGATTGACTAAAGCAACCTTCTCACTGCTCTGCCTTGACCCTTCTTCCTCCTCCCCGTTTGCCTAGAGTTCTCACTTCTGTGTCTCCCTCCTGGCCCCCCACCGTCCCTTAATTTTTTATTGATGTCATAACAACTTATCACAAATTTATTGGCTTAAAACAATACAGATTATTACTTTATAGTTCTGTAACACCAAATTCCAACACAGGTCTCACTGGGGTAAAATCAAGGCATCAACATAGCTATATCTCTTCCGGAAGCTCTAAGAGAAAATCGGTTTCTTTGCCTTTTCTGGCTCCTGCAGGCCCACACATTCCCTGACTCCTCCTTCTTCAAACCCAGTGTTGCATCTCTCAGACCCCTGCATCCAGTGTCACATGTCTTTCTCTGATCACAGCTGAGAAAGGCTCTCTTTTTTTTTAAAGAACTGGTATGATTAGATTGGGTTTATCTGCATAGTCCAGGATAATCTCCCCATCTCAAAATCCTGAACTTAATCACAACTACAAAATCATTTGCCCTGTAAGGTCACATATGCACAGGTTCCGAGGATGAGAACCATCTTTGGGGGCTACTCTGTCTATTGCACAGAGGTAATTAGAGCCTTCAGTCTCCTTACAGGAGAAGGCCAGCAAATCTCATTCCCTCTGCTGTTGGGTAAGGGAATTATGGAGAAAGTAGTGAAATAGATTCACATGGTAAGATTGTCATAGTTGACAGAGTCTATTTTTTCTTGTGGCATTGGGTTATAAACTTAAAAAAAAATCTTAACAAATCAAGGTAGGTATATACTTCTTGATTTCAACTAGATTGTTCTCTTCAGAGTAGAACTGTCTCATAATGGGGACAGAGGAGACAGGGGGGAAAAACCTTGTAGAGTTTTCTCTGTCGTAGGGAAGGGGCAGGAATTTCTTTGCTTTCCCTTCCTTATCCAGTCCATTTTGTTTGGAGCTAAGATCTGAGCAACTCTGGTAGGGGCCTGGTTTTAGCATCTAAATGACTAGAGCCAGAGCACCAATGAGAGGAGGAGTTCAAATAAGGAAACTATGCCTGAAATGAAAACCTGTTTTAACTTTGCCTGGTGTGGGGTTCCTCAACTTTACAGAGGCTCTGATTTTTGATAATCGTGCTATGGAAGCAGGGATATCTGGTTTCCTCTGTAAAACAGCTGAGAGCAATTTTCTATGGCACTCCTTGTGTTTTCCTCAATTCCAGTTTCAATACTACTTTCCCCCTACATTTGAACAGTCTATAGCCCATTTCAGCACCTTAATGCTTAGCTCTTGGTATGTGCACAATAAATATTGGTGGGATAAATAATTAACTTCTTATCTAGGGACCATATAATCATATAAGAAGCTGTGTGGCAGTAACTATCATTTATTGAACACCTACTCACTCTACTAGATCAGCTTCCACATGCTTTCTAGGTCTTTCTTTGATCTTCCCTGCATTTTGTGAGCTTGGTATTATTGTCTCTATAAAGTCAGGGACTAGTTCAGAAACCTGACCAGATTGTGGAGCTAGGAAAGTAAAAGAGCCAAGACTTAAAGTGAGGTCTCTCAGAGCCCATTTTTCTTTGTGACTCTGTACTGTTCTCCTCCTCCTGACCATCCTGCTCCAGGGAGAAACCCAGGATGTGTCCTGGCCTCCAAATCTCCAGTCTCAGCCCCTATGGCAGGGTGCAAGAGACAGAGCTAAGGGCCAAAAATGATCCTGGGCATAATTGTGTGCAAGACTGTTTTTGGAATCCTCCAGCATTTCACACTACCTAAGCTTCATATCTTTTTTTTTTTTTACTTTCTTTTTAAAATATATTTGGAAAATGTATTTATTTGAGAGAGTGTGAAAGCAAGCACAAGCAGAGGGAACAGCAGGCAGAAGGAGAGGAAGAAACACACTCCCCAGTGAGCAGGGAGCCTGATGTAGGACTTGATTCCAGAACCCTGGGATCATGACCTGAGCTGAAGGCAGATGCTTAGCCCACTGAGCCATCCAGGCGCCCTCTGTGCTTTGTATCTTAATAGTGTTGTAAAGATTATGTATAGTGAGGTCAAATCAGTATTTTTGGCAGTTTTTATTATTCTCTTTATGGCTACATGGCCTCTTCATTTTTTCTCAGGTGTATGACTACCTATCTGCCCCAAACACCAAAATTTTAGTAAAAATATTAAAAGCAAATCAATGACCAAGCTTTATAACTGGGTCCTGGCTGGGTTAGCCTTTTAGAGGTTCTACACTTGTCACTCACTGCTGCTCCCCTGCCCCCTGCTATATATAATTCAGAATTTGTTTAAATCCCTGAACTATAATATAACAGAAAGGATAATCCCCCCAAATTCTGACTCTTGGGATGTCTGTTTTGAAATTCATTTTGAAATATTATTTTAAAAAATAGTTTTTGTGCTTCTGCTTTGCTATTGTTTTCAACATGTACTAACAATGTCAACAGGGCAATCCAGCCCTGAGCTCTACTGTGAAGTGTCTATGTCTTTAGTTATCCACAGGGAAACTGGGAGAAACATGGGTCGGAGGGGGGGGGAGTCAAGTGAACTGAGCAAATCCAGAGACTTTTGAGATCACTTGGGGTTTCTTCATTATTTCTTTTCCTCTTCATACCATTTCTTCCTGTTCTTTCTTTGAAAAGCTACATTTATAGAATGTCACAATAGATAATTTTCCTTTATGTTCTTAGTATTTCTTTAAACGACGTGGAAAAATATCCCTCGTGAGGATCTATGTGCTTTTCCCCCTTGGATTTTCCATCAGTAAATTTGTAAGAATTCTTTTTCTGTAGAGTTTTTATGATGAATAGCCAGTTCGTGAAAACTACCAAGTGGCTTGAAATTATAAATGGCTATTCAAATGCCAAGAAATAATTCAGTCATGCTAATATTTTATGTGCAAATTTTGTTATTTGTTACAGGAGTGGAATTATGTAGTCATAGGAGGCCCTTTCAGTTATGTATTTAGGGACCCCAGGAAGATACATTGGATGGAAACTGATATTTGTTTCCACAAGCACTCTCTGAGATTCTCTTAGACACCAATAGCTATGTTAGGTACTGAAGATACAAAGATGAATGATTCTCCAAACTGATCAGCCAGAACATTGTTTCCCTTTGAAATACAGGCTAATCATTGGCCTTTAATTTCTTGAGGCACACATAAACACAATTTTCATAAGCACACACAAGTATCTAGTTATTTGTGAATAGTCTTATTGGTAACTTAGGTGTAGAGCTCTGGTGAGTTTCTGGATTCCTAGCTAACCCATATTTAACTGTAAAATAATAAAAAACATAGCTGTAAAAACTGCTTTGGGCAAATTCATGATAATGAATCTCTGGAGAATTATCTGAAACATTATCTGCCTACACAAAAAAGAAAATAAAGAAATACATTTGCCAAAAGAGGAGGAGGCTTGGAAGTTCATGGAGCACAAACCTTCATCTGGATGATGTTTTTGTTTCATTAATGTGCATCTGTTGCACTGGGAACCTAACTAGTTCTTCTTGTTAGAATGATGGCCTATATATTGCCATGAGATGATAAGTAGAAATGTTGTAGAAGAATGCTAAAGGGAGAGGGGGCGGGAATAGGGTCAAGGAGGAAAAGAACCTGGGGAAATTGGTGGAAATATGAGGACACACCTAGATATTGAAGAAAATAGGATAAGGGAGAGGTAGCAGAGGATAGAAAAAGAGCAAGTGGGGATAAGAAGGAGAGAGACCAATGGGGATGGATAGACAATAATGAAACAGTGGAAATGACAGGAAAGATGTACAGATGACAATGAGAAGGAAAGTCGGGGGTAAATGGAGGGAAAAGAGAGAAAGGAAAGATGTTTAAAAGTGGAAGACAGGGTTCAAAGAGAAAGACAGAATGAAATGCTCCCAATGCTCTCCCCCATTGTTTGATCCTGGGTTCAAATGTCTGTGGCTGCCACAGCCCATGGACCACACTTGTCAGGGACCTGTTAGTAAGGGTCAAATCCCAATTCTGAGCAAAGAGGACAGACTCTCAGTGGTATCTGTGAGCCAAGGAGAAAATCTCAATTCTACCAGCTGTCTCAGAAATCCTGCTGCCATTTTAACCTTGACCCATGGCTTTATTTGGGAAGCTAAAGGAATGGGACAGGGTTCTCATCACTAATGTGGTTGAGGATGAGATGGACCATTCCTGCCTAGAAGGTCCTCTGCTCCTCACTAGGTAGAAAACCAGCTCCATACAGCGAAGTGGATGATCTTCAGCTTCCATGACTATGAAATACGGCAAAACAAAATGAGCTTCTCCCTTACTTTGAGAGCAGAGGTGGAGCAAGTACTCCGCAGATCAGAGTAGGAGAGTGAGCAGAAGCAACAGGACCTTTATAATCCAATTGGCCAGCAAGACTCTTCCTGGACTAATAAAAATCTCCCGAAGAAAACTTTTCCTAAACTTTTTGTACTGGTCAGTATTTGTGAAATGCTATTACAGCAAGGTCAGCTGATGAGGGAGGGAAAAAGTGCCTACAATTTTCCAGTACCTACTTAGAAACTGGCACAATTTAATGTGGCTTTTGTTAATACGATTTTATATTTAAAAAACACAAAGTAAATGTTTGGCATTGGTTGTTTCTAATGTAATGAATCAGATAATGGGCCATGCTTGGCATAATGTTATGGCTGCCTTAGAAAAGAATTGACACCATTCCTAATATTGATTCCTCTTATTTCTGAACACAATCTATCTCTCTATATACTCAGAGCTTCTTTAATATCTTTTGATAATTTTATAATTACTTCTAAAAAGGTCTTGTACACTGTTGTGATACCCAGATTTATTCCTAGGTATTTCGTTCTTCTTTTTAACCTCTCTCCTTATTGTGCTGGATGAATGAGACTTCCAGTTTAAAATGGTGACAGTGAGTATCATTTTCGTGTTCTGTATTTGCCATAATTTAAAGGAGGGCTCTAAAATTTCCCTAAATTATATGTTTGTTATAGTTTTTTTTTTAAAGACACTCCTTGCGAGGATGACGCAATAACTCTTTTTCCTAATTTGCTAACAGTATTTATCAAATAAAAAGTTGTTAAATTTTATCCTTTTTTCTGTATCTAATAAGATAATCATATAACTTTTAGTCTTTTAATCTGTTAATGAAGTGAAATGTGTTTAAATAAATGTATTGCTAGGTTTTAATTTACTCAATTTAAAAGAAAGTTTACATTTATAAAGACAAAGGAGATCAGTGAGTATTTTCCCTTTCTCATATTACACTTTACTCACTCAATGGTCAAGTTCTACATGAGTGCATATAAAGTATAGAGGGCTTTCTCTTTGTTAGTGTTCCTGGAATAGTCTGATGTGATGGGGCGAACCGATTCATGACTGTTTGGTAGAACCTGTAAAGTGGTCTGGGCAGTGTTTGGCATTTGTGTGTGTGTGTGTGTGTGTGTGTGTGTGTGTGTTGAGGGGTATATACTATTTAGATGTATTATTTTTTCTTGAGTCAGTTTTGGTAAGTTATTTGTTTTCTGGGAAATTGTCCATTCACTAAAATATGTAGATGAGTAGCGCAAATTATGGATAGAATTTTCAAAAATTATTTTCTATGTAGGCTGTATCTATAGGTCTGCCCTATCTTTTGTTACCTTTTTCTTTTCTTGGCCAGTCTCATATAAAACCTGTTTATTTTATTTGCGTTTCAAAGGATAAGCTATTGATTTTGTTGTTTTTCTCTAAGGCACTAAGTATGTTTTAGGTAATTTCTGTTTTTCTTGTTTCTTCTGTTTCTTTTTTCTTTGTGTTTACTCATTTGGATTTTTTCTAACTTCTTGGGTTGGCCATTTAACTCATTAATTTTCATTCTAGTATACTTTTGAAACTAAATTTCATTACTGCTTTGGTTTCTTCCCACAAATTCTGACATGTAATTTTTAAAAGATTTCTGTTCTAAGTATTTTTTAATTTACATTATGATTCCCTATATCATGTCATATGCATTAATTTCCAAAGGTCTGGGATTTTTTTCAGATATATTTTCATTAACTATTTATACTATAGTTGTATTTCTGGGTGACCGAAAACATAGTCACTTGGAGCATGGCATGTCATGATTTCCAACTTGGAAGAGGCCGTAATGCTAGCTGTGGTTTCTGCCTGGTTTTAGTCCTAACATTATACATCTGTTATATTCCTGAAAGTAAGGGAAAGAATGCTGTATCCATCTGGGGAAGTGCTGAAGAGCTGAGGATGTTAAGTGACATGGCAAGTCCCTCTGTAGAAAAATCACTCTATCAGGTCACCTTCCATGCATACTCTGCGTCTTTTCACCTCTCATGCTGATACTGAGTCCTCGTTCATCAGGGCCAGCCACTAACTGGTTATAGTTTTTTTAAACATTCATCTTTCCATGCTAACTTCAGAACAGTAAAAGGTCTAAGATATTTTTCACCCAGATGAAAGCTGACTTTCCTTCTTAAACAAACAGAAGAAATTCTTTCTCGGCTGTACATCACGTCAGTGTTTGTGAAAGGGTATTATCTATAGGATCAGTTGGTCAGGGGAAAAAATGCCCTCAGTTTTTCAGTAACTACTTAAAAATGGACATAACTTGATTTGTAGGCAATGAATAGCTGAAGACCCCAAAGAAGGACCACTTAGTTTTGAAAAAGACAAAAGTCTATTTATATTTCTCCTCCACATCAAGGAAACATTCTACACTCACCAACTTGAGCAGGAATTTGAAAGAAAATTATTAAAGTTTTTTGTTTGTTTTGTTTTCTTTTAGTGCTAGAAGTAATTTTAGAGGTCAGCCAAGACTCTTGCTTAACAAATGAGGAAACTGAGTCCTAGAAAGGTTTAGGAATTCCATGATCACACCCCTTATTCCTGGAAAAGCTGGAAATGGATTCCAGTGTTTTGCCTCCCTCACCACTCTGCCGTATTTGAATGCTCCTTATAAAGCTTCTAACTAAAGATAAAAAGATTTCTTTTTTCCACAGCTCCACAGTTAGCTTGTAAATATCCTGATGAGCTACACAACTTGGCAGAGTTGCAAATCCTGCAAAAGAGTAGGAGGTGGGAATTTTCCATGCTTCTTGGATTATCAAAGGCTGAAATTAATGACATATGCCATTGCTAGAGATCCTCAGATCCTGTCAATGGAATGCTAAATGTTTCCATTTTTTGTTAGAACATGAAGAAGGCTTCTTCACTCAGTGGGAGCAAATATCAAATATGGTGTGAGATCAACCCATGGGCCCTCAAAAGCTAGTGTAGATAAGATCGAAGGCTATGAAAAGAACATCCAGTAATGACAAAATTCAACAAAATCTATAAGTCAAAGTATATGCTGATGGAGGCAGAGTAAATATCACACCTAATTTTTCTTAACCATTGAAGAATATCTTTTCAGACATGACAACACCCTGTAGGATCTTCTACTCCAGCTGTTCAGTTTATGACTCTTTTGCTGGGCTACAGCTGGACCATAGCCTGTGCAGTGGAAAGAAGAGAAGCTGGAGGTCAGGCTAGAGGGTGGGCTGTATCAGGCCTTGTACATTGTGCTAAGAGCATTTGAGAGCCATTAAGTAATGAGAAGTCTATAATGGATTATAAGTTAGAGAAATAATTTAGTTAGATTTGAAATGTAAAACAATCACTCTAGCTGCTGTGTGGATAATCAATTATTGGTATGAAAGAAGAGAGGCAGAAAAAAAATCTGTTGGGAAAATATCCAAATTCTCCAAAATAAAAAGGTGATAGGGACCCAAACTAGGCATAGAAGTGATGATGGGGTGAAGTAGACCGATTTGGGAAATGTTAAGAAAGTAAAGCTTTAAATGTGGGAGAGGGAAGGAGGAAATGAGACTAAGAAACACAAGTTTGACCTTGGATTACTTGGTGGATGGATATATTATTCCCCAAGCCAAGAAAGATAGTTAAAGCATATTTGGGAGGAAATGTAACAGTTTATTTTCAGATACGTTGGATTTTACTTACCTTGGCATGCAATGATGGAGAAGAAACCCAGCTTGGAGGTTTGCATTTGAGAGTGCTGAGCACGTAAGTAGTTTACATGGGGGAAAGGATGAGTTTCCCAGTGAGAGTGTGCTGAGGGAACAGAGCCCAGGACAGAGCTCTAGCAAACAGTGACACTGAAGGGAAAGGAGGGGAACATCCCTTATAGGAAATGGAAAAGTCAGAGAGGTAAGGAGAGAAATAGAAAGTGATACTCCAGAAAACAAATAATAAGAGAGTTTCAGAATGAGTTGTATGAAACACCTCAGAATTCCAACAAAATGGGTGCCGAAGACTGAAGTCTTTGATGCTGGGCTAAGGAATTAGGGTGTCCCTAAACAGAGAGGATGGGTAGGAAGTTCAAGATCAGGACTGGTAAGAGTGATAAATTTAATGAAGATGGTGAGAGCAATAAAATTTTGTGATGAACTAGAAGGGTCAAGGAAAAAGATTGTCAAGGAACATTGAACTCATGATGAAGACCACAAATTTGTAACGGCAAAAACAAATTGAATATAGTTAATATATAAGGTAAGGAGGAGGAAGGGAGGGGAATCCTTATCCCAAGACCAAATTCACCCCTGTAGTAGCTGGAATAATTATTTTTGTCTGATAGAGTCCCTCTTCTCATGAACTAGGATGGATAAACACTAATAAATTACACTAAGAAATTCTTAACTGTCCAATTACTGTTTTTAGTTACGAAAATCACTATTATCTCAGCGTTGAACATGTTGCAATATAATGAAGAGTTCTATTGACTGAACTGAGAAACATGCTAATTCCATTAGCAACTCTGGGTTGCTCCACAGACAACAAAATTATCTAATAAATATTGCTGTCCACCTAGAGTCAATTTCATAGAGTGATCTTTCACTAACCTTGACATCAAATCTTGGGATTGTATCTTACCTAGATTTCCTGATCATTCTTTCTGGGTGGGAACCTCTCTTGTGGGTGAGGGATGGAATGAAGCATGGAAATGAGCTTGTGCTACAAGCACTACTGGGCTTCCTGTCATGTACTGGGCTCTCTGTCCTTCCATGGCATCTACTTTTCTTTTCTCTCTCACTTTTTTTCTTTTCACTCTCATTTTTAATCTCTCACTTCTTTGGTCTGGATTCTCTCCCCCTCCCTAACTTTCCCTTCATTATTTTCCACTCATTCTTCTTTTTCAATTATGTCTCTGCCTACCTATTACATTTTGTGTTGCAAAAAGGCACTCTGGACTTGGAGGCTAAATGATCTCATGGAATCACTATGATTCTTTCTGATGATGATGGCCTTTCTTCCCAAGATCTCATTGAGATTGACCTCACAGTAGGAAATAAACATCTCTCTGTTTCAGGTATAATTTGGGAATGTAGAGCCTCTTTTTTACTGCTCTGCTCAGACAAGACTGCCATACATACCCCTCTCACAATTACTCATCCTTTCATTCAGTGAGTTCCCACCACTTTGAACACACAAAGATAACAGTGTGTGCACACAGAATTGCTATATAGGGATCTATTTTGAGTTGGGAAGGATGTCTCTTGATGCTTATTACATCAAAAAGTCAAAGCTTTCTTATAAAGGAGAAACTCTCAAGTCATCAAAAAATATTGACCATAAATTAGTTCGAATTTTGGCTCATATATCGTTCTGGCACATAGGAGAACCTCAATAGATATTTGCAAGATAACTGACTAAATGATTATTTTGGATCACTACTGTTAGAAATACGTACTAAATGAAGTATATATTAAGTACATATTTAAGTCATTTTATAGAACATGTCAGGTCTCCAAAGTGTTTATTTTATCTTTCCATATACTTTTAAGGAAAGCTGGATACTCTGTGGGATTACTTACTGCCTTCACTCCATAGTAAATCTTTTTAGAAATGTTGAAGACATTAATTCAGTGCCTCAAAACTTATATATAGTTCATGGACTTTTCTGCAGCCTTTACCCGAATAGGAGTGTAGCATGGAATTTCAATTTATTACTCCAAGACCTTAGCTATGGCTCCCCTCCTACGTCTAACATGCAACCCCAAAGTCACACAAACTTATTATTTATCCCCAGGACACAACTTAGTGTGTGTTTGTTTGTGAATTGATCTCAATAAGCCCACAGGAGCTTGGCAGTATTAAATTTGAAATAAATAACACCCATGGCCAAGAGTTGTCCACAAAATGAACTTCACCTCGTTATTTTCATAAACCTCCAACCCCCACCTGCTGACTGCAAATCTCTCTCAGCTTAGGAGAGTCAGATGTTCTTTACCCTGTGTACTCAAAACCACCACTCTGAGCCCCAGGAAAGTGAAAAGGGAACATACTTTGCTGTCCATTGCCAAGGGCGCTCCACCGGGATCCAGAAGCCTGGGAATTCTACCCTGGGGAAAGAAAGCAGGAGTTTCCCAGCCAGGTTCACCTCCCACCACGGGAGGTTGTTTTTAATTGTTCTTTGAAGAGCCTTTCCAAGTTGTTTAAAGCCTTGTCCGCCCACTCAGGGCAGGTTTTGCTGGACTCTGGGAGCAGTCATGGTTTCTTCCCTGCTCTCCATGGGCGCAGAACTTTGGGCAGAGTTTCCATTTTCCACTCTCTCTTCCCAGGACGGTACCCAACTGACTACTGATACAGTGGAAATGTGCCGGTAACAGCTGTGATCTTTTCCATGGCAAGCTTTTAACAGTTTGCTTATTGTTTTCAAAATATCCCTGGGCAATTTGTGTAAATAACATCCTTTTCCTTTTTTATTAGTAGTGAGCATGCTTTAAACAGCTTTTGAGTAGGCACGTCCATTTAAGTTGGTGAATTATCAACCAAAGGAGCCATTCTGACACAAAGTGTGACTGACCCAAGAAGCTAACTTTTCTCACCCATTTATTTAAATTCAATCATAATTCAAAAGCTGGAACCTGTACCTGACACGGTGGTAAGAATTTACCATGCATCGACTCGTTCAATCCCTCAACAATCGTATGATACCATTATCCCCACTTTTCAGATAGGGAAACTGACATTCACGTACATAGAAAATGGCAAGACTGGGATTCATCTAGCCAAATCCAAGACCTGCAGTCTTATATCACCATGTTCTATATCTTTCCAAAATTTTACAGTAGAACGTAGAAGAGTCCCATAGGAGCATCATGTATGGGCTTGAAAAATGCAAAAATGCTCCATTTCATGAAACCTATGAATCACTAAATTCTACTCCTGAAACCAATATTACACTCTATGTTAGCTAACTAGCATTTAAATTAAAACTTGGAAAAAAATGCTCCATTTTTCCAGTTGATTTTGAACTTTACATAAATTGTCCTTGAAGATAAATTGGTTTGGCTTCAGGAGAAAACCTACTCATTAATTTACTTTAACTTTGATTTTGAAACAATTTCAGACTCCTAAAAAAGTGGAAAAACAGTACACAAAGTTCCTGTGTACCTTTCTCATGACTTTCACAAATGTTAACACCTTCCATAACCACAGCACAATCAGCAAAATCAGGAGATTAACACTGACAATCATACTGTTAACTAATCTACAGATCTAATTTTTTTTTTCTACAGATCTAATTTAAATTTTACCAAAGGTCCCACTAATGTTCTTTTTCGGGTCCGAGATCCAGGTTTCCGAATAATGTTAGTTGTCATGATTTTTCTGTCTCCTACAGTTTGAACAGGTCTTCAGTCTTTCTTTGCCTTTTCTGATCTTGACACTTTTGAAGAATACTGGCTAATCTGGTAGAGTGACTCTCAGTTTGAGTGTGTCTGATATCTAGTCATGATTCAGGTTAGTATTTTGGTTAAGAATCCTGTATAAGTGATGTGTGTTATGTCAGGAGGTACATGATATCGATTTGTCTCATTACTGGTGATGTTAACCTTGATCGTTGGTCAAAGACATCTACCGTATGTCTTCATAGTTAAGTTGCTGTTTTCTCTTTTGCAATGACTTAAGTATTGTTCCTTGCATTTAAACTCTCTTTCACTCATTTACGGTTATATCACTTAATCTCTCTGGGCCCCAGTGTCCTCAGGTATTAAATGAAATTAATAGTCCCTCTTCGACATATCCATCCATGCTCCTATGAGGTACAAACAACATAAGTGAGAGTTCTCTGCCAATTTTAGAGAGGTGTATAAATGCAACAAACTCAAATACTGTGCCAACTATATCATGAGAAGCCACAGGTTGACAGATTACCCAACATTCTTATTATGTTCTTTCAGACTTCCATTCAAAAGGGAAATTTAGGAATTAATCTGTAGTCAGGCATGCAAGAAAATTTCTATGCTATGACATACTCTCATAGACCACCTAGAAGAGACCAAATCTTCTCTGAGGTTTCTAGGGTTTCTGTTAATCCAAGGTTCTCTGGATCTCACATTTAAGTTAATAAACATAAGAGAAATCTCAATATGTATTGTGATTTGGGATTACCCTACACAATGTAACATCGTGATTTCTCTTTAATTTTACAATAACAGGCATGTCCTGATTCATTAACACAGGAATACAAAGCAATCACATTCTTTTATTTTTCCAGTGAGCATCCACATGACTTGTTAGTGGGAAGTCTGGCATCTCACTCTTGAGACCTCTCCTGGGAAATGTTCCTCTCCCACACACACACAGACTCTTTTTAAGTTAAAGAAGCTCAAGCTATTCAGTTCCATGGGGGAAAGACTTTAATCCTACTTTTCCTGCTCTGCTTTTCTGCTGCCATTGAATGTCACTGTTCAAAACTAGCCCCACGCTGTACCACAAAAGGGTGTCTATCCTGCAAGGACGCCTCATACCTAAACCATAGAGTAGCCCATGTTCAAGTGCTCAGCTCTTGTTCCCAAACCACAACAATATGCCAGCATAGCTGGATCCTAAGGGCATGACAGTCTCAGCCATAGATATTTTTTTCTAGAATAGCCTTTCTCTATATGCCAAGTGTAACAAACACCCTCCCCTTCCTCATTCTTTTTGGTACATTTCCCTTTGAAGAATCTTGGTGTGCTTCCTATTCACTTTGGTCTACCCATACTGGTCCACCCAAAGAGATAAACAGGCCTGGGGTCCCTAGGTTCCTATCTACAATTTAGCAGACTCCTCTGGAAATTAAGAGGCATGGTGGGGAGCTAGCCTTAGTCAGGCCACAGATGGTTCCCATTATACTCTTTTATACCCAGGTGAAGACTACTCAGTAGTCTCTCCATAGTTATTAAAATATGGAAACCACTCAAGAGGTTCTTGAAAATGGTCTGTTGCATGATGATTTACTATGATCATCATTAAAGAAGGGAGCAGTCTCTGGTATTTACTTTGCAAAAAATGCAGAGTATAAAATATAAAATTATATGTTTAAGCCTCAGATACATATGAATATCAAGTAGGATCATATTTCCTTTTAAAGTTTCCACAATGATAGCTTGAGCCTCACCTACTTGTTTACCATAAATCGGTCAATTTCAAAGTGTCTTTGGGCCCTTTCTGAAGGGGACCGATGGTTCTCTCCTATAATTGCTCAGGTTTGGGTCCCTCATAGTCTTCTTTGGGCATTTACTCATCATACTAGCACAGACATTCATTTCTTAACAGCTGGTGACCACCAATATCACCAAGCCCATGGCCTCTGAAGGGGAACTTCTCTCTCCTTCCGGCAAAGACAAGACCAATGGGTGATGTCTAATCAGGTTTTATTGAAAGTTTATGGGACATAGAAGGGACTATTTACATACAGAGTCAACTGTATTATACATGGGTGTGCTCAGAGCCCTCAGCCCCAAGGCCAGGGTGACATTCCTTAGGGAGTCCCTAAATGATACTTCTCTGCCTTCCTCCCAGTCTGCTACCATCTGGAAAAGGAAGAGCCAGCCACCCTTCAACAGGTGTGCCCTCTAACATGTCTGCTTTACTTGGATCCCAAGAGGTTTCAGGGAAATGAGAAAACACTCCAGTACCTCCCCACACCTAACAGTCTAAAGCCTACAATCTCGAGTTCTTACTTATAGTTTCAAGATTCGCCTCTTCCCAGGGTGATGGACCATGGATCATTCACTACTCATATACGGTACCCCAACTTTAATGTATTTCCCCAAATATGGCTTATTTAGCCAAGAATAGACATCAGTCTTTTAGTCCAGGCTCCATACCACCAAACCCCATCAATTTCTTGACTCCTCCAGGGTAAAGTATTACCTTACTTGAAGCCATTCCTCACTGAAATGGCTCCAACTTTCCTGGAATGGGGGCTGGGAGGAGGTTGAGGGCTCCTCAGACAAGAAATGACTCTCCAAGGCCACTCAATAATAAAAATATGCCAGGAGAGTCTAATATGGCACAGAAGAAACAAACATTAGCCTCTAGGTAACAAGTGCAAAAACATACACTATATTTACACTAAACAAGAGGGAACTTAACTTTTTAGCTTGCAACAACAGATAGTGGACCCTCACTAACAAACATATGGAAAGAATAAATGAGTTTGAAGAAAAAAAAAAAAAGACTGAGCCACCCAAAGAAGCATTTTTTCCTCTTAAAAAAAAAAAAGAAAAAGAAAAGAAAGGAAAAAAAAAGAAACATCTAAATCTATTTTATTTCATTATATGTAGGCTTTTCTTTGAGAACTAAGAGAAAGTTCTGCTATATCTTCTATATAACAAAAAAAATGCCTATTATAAGGCTTCTCCCAGTTTGTCATATAAATTTGAGCTTCCCTCTCTAAAGGTAGAACATGGCTTGCAACTTTTAAATGATAGCTTTTCTCCATATCTATATTCATAAGACCTTTTTTTTTTTCTTTCCCAATTTTAGTCAAAGGATTGAATTTCACATGGAAAGAGAGGAGAGGAGGACATTCCTGTGGCTTCACACTGACTATAGTCACTGTCACTCACACATTCTCTTCCTTGCTTGTTGACTCCCCAGAAGCCCTGTGGTCTCCACTATCGACGCGGTGTCATTGGTACAGAAAAGGCTCCCAGTCCCAAGAGTCCACTCACACCTTGGCAGGACTCCAAAGCACTCCAAGCATTAAGATGCAGGCTTCAGGGTATCTACACCCTGAAAGTTTAGAAGGTTTAGAAGGAAATTTAGCATGATCAGAGTCTCCAGCAAAACAGAGGAGATGGCACTTCCAATATGGCTTAACGCTCTTCACTGTAATCTGAAAGCATAGAGAATGATCTCTAGGATATCTTCAAACTCAAACTCTATGACGCTATAATATCCTTAGTGAAAGTTCACATGACTTTGCCATTGTGAAAAATCTATGAGAAGCCAGGCTTTTTTTTTTTTTTTTTTTTTTTTATCTTTTGGGCGCTACCCCTGTACAGAAATGTGGAAGCCAGCCATGGCTTTATCAAAAGTAGGGTATGATAACACACAGTGGTCCCCTGCTGGAGGGGAGTCTTTCCACCAGTCTGCCTGCCGAGACCCTTGTTCAATAACCAACTCCTGTGTCACTTTATTCATTGAAACTTTCCCAGTTCAGCTCTCATACATCTTTTCATTTTCTGTGAACTTCTGTCATGCTAAATTCACTACCATGTCATTTAACAATCCGTTGCTTTTTCAACCTCAATTTATTTGGTCTTATCAACTGAATTATAAACCTGAAACTCAGGATTGAATCTTCTCCCGCTTTGTATAAGCCATAGCACCTCACACGGTGCTTAGCAATAGACGGAGCTAAATAAAAATATTGATAGACTCAAACTGAAACAATGTATTTACACAGATAGGCTAAGACACGGGTTTTGGTTTTTGTTTTTGTTTTTTTGCCGTAATATGGCTAAACTAATACCAGACCAATTTGGCGTGCTGGAGAGGAGGAAGACATGGAAACGTGAAACTACTTATCAACAATCAGAAAACTAATTAGTTGGCAAGTATCATATTTGTTTTGTTTTGTTTTCAGAGAGTTCTTTTTTTTTTTGAATGGTTGTAAGTTCTTTTTTTTAATTTCTTTTCAGCGTAACAGAATTCATAGTTTTACACCACACCCAGTGTTCCATGCAATGCGTGCCCTCCACAATACCCACCACCAGGCTCCCCCAACCTCCCACCCCCCGCCCCTTCAAAACCGTCAGGTTATGTGGAGAGTCCATAGTCTCTCATGGTTCAACTCCCCCCCAATTTCCCTCAACTCCCTTCTCCTCTCCATCTCCCCATGTCAGAGAGTTCTTGTACTGCTGCTGAAGCTAGCCAAGACCTGCTCAGAAAACTCAGGTCCATTTTGGAATATATAGGTTTATATGAAGGTCTCAAGATCATTGTTGGAACGTGGTTTTAGGCTGGTTCAAAAACACTGAGTTCTGCTCTGGCCTCAAATAACTATGGAGACAGGAGACAAGGGGAAGTAGGCAGCTTCCAGAATTTCTGAAAAATGTGTTAGGCTAAGAGGACCTGCTGGTGTAACTGTGGGTCTTCTGACTTGACCCAGTCCCAAAGCTTTAAAGGAGTAATTGTGGAATCCAGAGACCAAGGGATAGCCGGTTAGGCAAAGTACAGGAGGGTCAGAAAAAATAAAGGGGTTCGGAAGCCTTTTTGAATCTAGACTGGGGATAGAGTGCTTTGTAAGGTGGGTGCCTTCCTCAGACAGCATTTCCATATGAGCAAGCAGGTACGTTAAGGCATTGCTGAAGTACCAAGACAGTCTAGGAAATTACATGTGTTGGTGGCTGCACAGGAACTACTGAAAGTCATGCAGATAATGTAGGTTAGATATCTCTCCGATGAGTTTTCTAGTATTCTTGGGTATTTGGAAAATACCACACTAAGTGATGCTATGAAAAAAATGTCTTAATTGTGTTGCAAACCCATTCCTACAATTATCAAGTGCTTTTTTTTTTAACTTACTGTCATATGATCTGATCCCTAAAAAGATGAAACTAATTTCTACCATCCACTTCACACAGCATTGCTTTCAGTAAGACCACCTTTGTGTTTCCAATGTAAATGATTCAAACCAAGAAGATCTTTCTTATAGAAGATTTCCATATAGTCCTGGTAGTTTGCTCCTGCTTCATGTTTTATACATGAAGTTGCTGTGTAAAAAAATTTTCTGCCAGCTGATCAAGTTCAATAGCAAATTAAAGACTTATTTTTCTTTAGAGAGAAAAATGCATGACAGTTGTTATAAATAAATACCCAAATGTACTTCCTATTGCCAAGGTTTTCCAAAGAAAGCTTCAGTTTGCTCAAACAATAGGCTAGCTCCTAGATCTTCCAGCTACAGGAACTTGTGGTTTTTGGTAAATATTAGCAGAATAGGCCTATTCACAAAGGCTGCACACCTGACCATCTGGTCTCAGACACAGTGTACCCTCAACACTTCTGGGAAAGACCAGTCTGCATTTTTTTATGGGCTGGACATAACGAAAATGAACATAGGTTCTACTTGCATTTGTCCACATTTCCACCAGTAACTAGTTTAGTAAACTCCATTTATTAGAAATTCGTGGTAGAAAATAGCTAATAAGAAAGGAAATCTAAGTTTTTACATATATTCATAAAATAAGCAGATACTTACTATACTAATTATTGACTGCATTTATTTTGCCATAGTACACCTCCCCAAAGGCTTATTATGTATAACCATTTGGCTATGTGTCTATAAATCAGAGCTAATTGATTCCCTTTTTTACCGAAAACCACGCCATATCTCTTGTTATGAGAACAAATCTTGTATTTTTAATTCGTTTCTTATATATTTATGTGTCAGTGGCTGATTAAAGTATTTTTCTAATGAATACTAAAATCTTTGATATCGTCACCAAAAAAGAGATAAAATATGGACTGAATGTCTTCCTGAAGATAAATTACATGATTGCAAAGATCTGACCAATATTTTTCTGCTCTGTGTTTTGAAACTTAACTGAGAGCTTTTGCCACTCCTATAAATGCCAGCTATCATGAAGACAAGGAATAGCATTTCTTAAGCATCTACCTGAAAAACTAGGGCAGATACCTTTTTCTACTTTATAAAAATACAAGAATTGGTGTCCATGCTGTCAAGTAGGTTTCACATGAATATTTTCATGTTTTATCATTTCTCTCCGCCATATGTACTTTCTACTCTCTACGTTTATCATTTATGAGCATATCTGTCTCAATTTGTAAAATGAAGACATCATCCAAGAATGGCTTTTTGGCAAAGAAATAAACCCATTGAATGTTTGACTGGCAGGCTTGTTCAATTATACTCTTGGTATGTTACAAATTCAAATGACATTTTCTGCATATGCCCAACATTTGAGAGAGCCATAGCATCCAGACTTGCTCATGGTTTTTCTCTGGGCTATCAAAATAAGAAACAAGTCTGTATCCTCCAGACAGTAAGACTGAAAGCAGTGCAAGGAAGTGTGATTCAGGTCAATGAGGTAATTGAGGAAATGTCATGACAACCAAAATTAAAATGAGCAGCCTCATATTTGCATGTGCCAGCTGCTCCTCAGGAAATCTTTCTGGCTGCTTTTTGTTCCTATTAGACAGGATAATGTGGCTGCAAATTATATCCAACCGAAAGACTTGACTCATCCTCAGCAGACATTGTTACTAGCAGATAAACCCGGGAAGGATAAATTCAGAGGGAGAACCAAGGAAAACACACACTTGCATGCACACATAGACACACACTCACGTAATTTTTCTCGTTCCTTTCTGTTGTGATGGTGCCTGGAGATCATTTTCAAGCTTTTAAAAGGAAAAGTTCCCTTTAACCTCATACCACTCTAAACTGCCATGTGACTAGCTTATACGTCATGTTGTGCAAAATGGTTCTGAAGGCCTGGACTTCCTCCTGTCGTCACTCAAATGCTCCCCAGAACGGCATTGCTGCCATGGAAGGTATCTTCCCTCCATCAGGTCATGGGCTTTATAGTCTGGAACAATCGGTGCATGATAGCAGTGTTAGTCTTTCCTAAGTGTCAATCACCCAGGAACGCTTTTGCTGAGTCTTCTGCAAATATAATGTAGAAAGAGATCTCAAGTCCTTTGCAGATTTCAAGGTCAGATGCAGTGAGGTCTCTGTACCCCACATCTGAGCAAAGAGGCACTGTCCTCTAGAAGACATTCATACGTGTGGCTTTCAAGGTGAATCTCTGTGACTCACAATGACGTGGAAATTGCCATCCATCAGTGGCATCTCTCATGACTATTATCAGCTCAAAACAAATTAAGTCGTCACACAGTTGACGCATCTTCCTCCTTGCCTGTTGGAGTTGCTGAGCCAAGCAGAGTAGATTGGCTTCTTTGCTATCTACCTTTAGTAGATGGCACAAAGCCTCATAGAATGGAACCATTTTCACCAGCACAAAAATATTCCAAAAGATGCTCGCTCTGTTCAATATACTTGTAAATTCATTGCATACTATAAAAGAATATAAAAAGAAATGCTCTGTCTAAAGATAATCTCCCTCTCTCTATATATTTTTAATGTAAGACAGTGATATCAAGTTCTAAATGGCAAATTCTCTGACAGTGCTAGGGAAAATTACTCTTTAATACCTTTATCCTATTAAGTTACCATAGTAATAAAATCTCATTCTACTAAAGTAACTTTCTCAACAGGTCAGAGCCTGAAATTTTACGTTGTAAACTTCTAAATACACAAAAAAAGGCATAAGTTTATTTATTGGAATTCAAACTGTAGAAATATGACAGCTTTTAGGACTTGAAAAGATATTGAATCAATCGCTATAAAAGGAAAATACTCTTGACAATTTAATTCAGATAGTATATTACTATTGAAGAGACTTCTTGGTGATTTATGAAGGGCATGTTGTGGGTTAGGATTGGAATTTTTGCATGAAAGGTAAATTTGTGCTCATAATGCTTGTATCTTCAAAGGCCCACCAGTTTGGCTGTGGGGACATGTAGCATTTGGTTTGGAAACATATGAAAGAAACACTGCTATTCCTTGAGAATGTGATTTAACTATAAATTTACTCTGATACATTGATTTAATGTTTTAAGTTATCATATATGTAATATTTATATATGTCTGCATTGAAGGCATCTCACCTCCATGCTGCAGAAGCTCCTGGAGAGTTGAGATTATCTTTGTGTAACTGTCAGCCTTTAGTAGATGCCAAAGGTAAGTAGGCTTTTAACTTCTTCTAATGATGAGTTGCTTCATTCAATGACATCTCCCAAATCCTATTTGATCTCAAGTGTACTGGGAACTGAATAAAGAAAATGCTGGCTGAGAATTAACAAGTCAGGAAACAACAAATGTTGGCAAGGATGTAGAGAAGCAGGAACCCTCATACACTGCTGGTGGGAATGCAAGCTGGTGCAGCCACTCTGGGAAATAGTATGGAGATTCCTCAAAAAGTTAAAAATAGAGCTACCTTATGACCCAGCAATTGCACTACTAGGTATTTACCCCAAAGATACAAATGTAGTGATCAGAAATGTCACCCACCTCCCAATGCTTATAGCAGCAATGTTCACAACAGCCAAACTATGGAAAGAGCCCAGATGTCCATTGACGGATGAATGGAAAAAGAGCATGTGGTATCTCTATACAATGGAGTATTACTCAACCATCAAAAAAATGAACTTTTGCCATTTGCAACAACATGGATGGAACTAGAGGGTATTTTGCTAAGCAAAATAATTCAACCAGAAAAAGGTAATTATATTATTTCATTCATATGAGGAATTTAAGAAACAAAACAGAAGAGCATAGAGGAAGAGAGGGAAAAATAAAGCAACACGTAATCAGAGGGGGAGAAAAACCACAAGACTCTTAATCATAGGAAACAAACTGAGGGTTGCGGGGGTTGGAGGAGGTCAGGAGATGGACTAATTAGATGATGGACCTTAAGGAGGGCACTGGATGAAATGAGCACTGGGTGTTATATGCAACTGATGAATCACTGAATTTTATCCCTGAAACTAATACACTATATTCTTAATTAATTGAATTTAAATTTAAAAAAAGACTGAATGAAACCAAGTTAGCATAGATGATGCTTCTGAAATGGCTACTTGGTTCATCCCCTTCAAAGAATAGGACACAATAAAAGGAAGAAAACAGAGGCATCCGGCTGGCTCAATTGGTAGAACACACAACTCTTGTTCTAGGGGTTGTGAGTTCAAGCCCCATGTTGGATGCAGAGCCTACTAAAGAAAGGGGGAGAGTGCAGGAGAAAACATGATGCCTAAAATTAAGACATGCATTCTACTTGGTAGAGATGAATATACACATCTGAATCATGTAGAGACTGAGTACAAAGCAGTCTGAGAGCAAGTATAAGATTGTAGAGATGATGAGGAAAGAGCCAGTAGCGCAGGGCAAGTGGTGGCCTTTCTCCTCTCCTCCATGCTCTTCCTTTCCATCTCAACCTCCATCTCAACTTGCTCTCCAGGAGCTCCATCACTTTTCGATCCAATATAAGGGAGCCTTATGGGATCCAAGACTTTTCTCTGTAACCCTTTTGAAACATGAAACGAAATGTGTTTTATTTTACCTGGGACCGAAGTATCAACTATGTCATGATAACCTAAAACAAAGGCAGAAGATGAGTTTGACAGGTCAGGCAACTTTTCAGTACCTCTCAAACAACTGCATATAATCAATGTTCTTTCCTGCTGTCATCAGCAGAGACTTAGGAGAACAGATGAGAGTTCAGAGCACCTTTCTGAAAGAACTCAATTTGTAGTTAAGGTATAGGAGAGACCTTGACACTCTAACTTTCAGGGATTTGGTGAGTAAGGCACAAAATCATACCTTGGACACAAAATTTAAGTGAGTACCAAAATCTTAGTAACTATACAGTACTTTTAAAAACAAATAATTATGGGGGTGCCTGGGTGGCTCGGTGGGTTAAGGCCTCTGCCTTCGGCTCGGGTCATGATCCCGGGATCCTGGGATCAAGCCCCGCGTCGGGCTCTCTGCTCTGCAGAAAGCCTGCTTCCTCCTCTCTCTCTCTGCCTGCCTCTCTGCTTACTTGTGATGCCTGTCAATACATAAATTTAAAAAATCTTAAAAAAAAAAAATAAAACAAATAATTATGTAAAAATATTTGTAATGAACAAAATATCCAAAGTTTAAATAAAGACAGAATCAATATTGCTGATTTTTGCCTTTTGTCTCCAGCCAATATGGCTTGGTAGAAGGTAATAATCCTATCTTTCAAAATTATTTTATTTTTATTATTCATGGATTTTCTTGCACTAATTGGACCTTTGAAAAAATATTTCACTAAAATATTATTTATTTTGATTACTAAGAGTTTGGTGCCCCCTTAAATTTTGCACCTGAGGTCAGTGACTCATTCAGCTTATCTTAGCTAGGCCCATTCCTGCAACAGGGTCCTTGATGACAGAGGAGAAAGATGGAAGGCCCAGATGGAGAATATAGTTTCCAATAATGTCAGAACATTAAAATTGAGTTTTCCTGAAATGAAACAATAAAAAAAAGCCAGGGGGCGCCTGGGTGGCTCAGTTGGGTTAAAGCCTCTGCCTTCAGCTCAGGTCATGATCCCAGGGTCCTGGAATCGAGCCTCCCTGCTGAGCAGGGGGGCCTTCTCCCCCCACCCCCCCGCCTGCTTCTCTGTTTACTTGTGATCTCTCTATCAAATAAATAAAGAAATAAAAATATTTAAAAAAAAAAAAGCCAGAAGAAAAAGTCAGGGATATGGTTATATGTTTGGGAATTCTCATAGCCACAAGAGGGCATCAATTAAAATTTTGAGAGAATTTGTACTCCAAGACAATATTAAAAGAAAAGAACACTATGGACTCTGAAAAACAATCTGAGGGTTTTGAAGGGGCGGTGGGTGGGAGGTTGGGGGAGCCAGGTGGTGGGTATTATGGAGGGCACGTATGGCATGGAGCACTAGGTGTGGTGCATAAACAATGAATTCTGTTACGTTGAAAAGAAATTAATAAAAAAAAAAAAGAAAAGGACAGAGAACTAAAGACTAATCTGAGGATTACCATTAGTTCTAAAAGACAGATATTCCTCTAGTGGATTCTCACTCCCTAAATATAACATATTCTAGAATAGTAACTCTCAGACTTGCACATGCATCTCAATCACCTGAAGGATTGTTGAAGTACAGATCACTGGACCCCACCCCCAGGACTCTACTTCAGTAGATTTAGGGTAAGTCCTGAGAATTTGCATGTCTGACAAGTTCCCAGGAGATGCTGATACTTCTAGCCCAAGACTCATACCTTGAGAACCACTGGGCTTGGATAAACAGAATCTTTACAACAGAATGGTTTTATTTAAAAATGTATAAATGGAGAAATCAAATTCTATCATTTCTTAATACTATAAACTCTTCAGGAAGAAACATAAGGAAAAATTCCACCACTCCTCTAAGACAAAACAGATAATTGCAACAAATAGGGCTAGTTGGAGTAAGATAATAGACTGGTAGGGATTACAAACTAGAGATGACATGGCCAGTGTAAAGGAACAGAAGTTCCATTAAAACAAAATAAGTCATGGTGCACCTAGCTGGCTGTCGGTAGAGCATGTGACTCTTGATCTCAAGGTCCTGAGTTCAAGTCCCATGTTGGGTGTAGAGCTTACTTAAAAAAAAAAAAGAAGTCATAATGGGGTGCTGGGTGGTACAGTCAGCTGAACATCTGACTCTTCGTTTCAGCTCAGGTCATGATCTCAGGGTCATGAGATCTAATCCGGTGTTGGGCTCCGTGCTCAGTGTGGATTCTGCTTAGGACTCTTTCTCCCTTTACCCCTCCCCTATCTCTCTCTATTTCACTCTCTCTCTCTCAAAATAAAAAAATAAGTGTTTAAATAAATAATTCACTATGCAAGACAAACAATTTGTACCTCTGACATTCTGGATCCAGTAAGATGATTACACTGGCTCACCTGAAAAAGAAAGGGGTTCAGAAGCTTCACGGTTTAAATTTTGATAAGGATAGCAACCAAGTTCCTGGGAAATTGGTTCGATTCTTGTTACTGAGGAGGTAAGAGGATTGGTTGGCACCAGTGACATAAGTCAGAGCTCATTAAAATGCAGCCTCTTGCTGTGAACCAAGTCCTGTGATCTTGGGAGCTTTGGTGAAGGTCCTCAAGTCATTCATGGATGGAACGATTAGCATTGCCTGACAACTGTCCATACTGAAGTCAACCGTTCAAACACGGGGTCTGACAGCTACAGGCACACAGAGCTTGAGGAATGGTGCTTTCCTCTGTTTTCCTGTACCCCACGAATCCTGGGGTCTTTCTACGTCCCAAAAGAGGGGCAAGGAGCACTGAAAATCACTGAGTCTGGACTGCTCATAGATCGGAAAATAAAAAGCTCCAGTTGTATTTAATATGATTTAGAAATGTGACATTTCATGAATTCCAAGTGTTAGGAAGCAACCCATACATTTTTTCAGTCAGAGAAGACCATCAGATAGCAGACCAGCCTACTCTGGGACACTAACTTAACAACTGTTTGTTTCCAGAGTAATATTGGGAGCCCCATATGTGGCCCGCACCCAAAGAATTTGCTAAGAAACCATTCCTGCTTCCTCCAGTATGAATGAGGTGGTACAACCTGTTTTCCACATCAAAATGAGTGAGTCAGCTGAGTATTATGTAACAGTTTGGATATGCCGGGCAAGTTACCAACAAGAAATGTCTCATGGTCAGATATGGGTGCCTGATTGGATCTCAGCGTAAATGACCTTACACATAGGCTGTTTGAGCTCTAATTCTTGCCTTACAAATTGTGGAATAGGGACAGATTCATGGTGTGATAAAATGACCAATAAACTGAACTAATTCAGCAGAAGCAGGAACTCAGAACTAGAGATATACAAGTAAGCAGTAAGCCATCTCTACCTTCTAGAATAGGGGTTGGCAACTGAAGTCCTTGGGCCAAATCTGGATGCCACATGTCTCTAGAAATTAAGTTGGGTTTTTTTGTTTGTTTGTTTTTTTAAAGATTTAAAATATTTTATTTATTATTTTATTTAATATTATTTATATATAAATATATTTATATTATTTATTTATTTGACAGAGACATCACAAGTAGACAGAGCGACAGGCATAGAGAGGAGGAAGCAGGCTCCCTACTGACCAGAGATCCTGATTTGGGGCTCAATCCCAGGACCCTGAGATCATGACCTGAGCCGAAGGCTGAGGCTTAACCCACTGAGCCACCCAGGTGCCCTAGAAATAAAGTTTTATTGGAACAGATCCACACTCATTTGTTTACATATTATTTGTGCCTGTTTCAGGGGCAGAGTTGACTAATTATGACAGAAATTGTGTGACCTACAAAATAGAAAATATTTACTGTATGGTCCTTTACAGGAAAAAAAATATATGCTGATCCCTGCTCTAGAAAGAGAAAGCACTCAGAGGTTCCCAGTTCACCTGAGACACAGTCCAAATAAATTTTATTTACATCTCAAGGTACCTCAGTAATCTCTGGTCACACACAAGTTTGACAGAAAATATCAGTATCCCTAATCTGGGGGAATCTGATGTATAGTCCCCCATTTAAGAGTGACTTCAGTCTCTTTTTAGGCTCCGACTTGAAAAATCAATCCTAAACTTCAGATCTTCCTATTCCTTTAGCTGGATTTCAAGCTGTTAGAATTACCACCTTGGTTCGCCCACAGTTGTTCCACATAGTAACAAATGACTCTCTGGCCCTGCCCGGCAGGAGTCTGTAAAGGTAAAATAGAGTCACTGGCTACTTTGTCCTCCCAGTTGAATGTCCTTCCTTTCCTTGAAAAGCTCTTAGCGCCTGAAGAGTCTACTGTCCTCATACTCTATTCCTCTCAAAACCTGCCCTCCCAAGAAGACATATGAAATTCACTCAGTAAAATACGACTAATATATAACAATGCAAGATCACCTCCCCAGAAGGATTAAAGTTCCAGAAACATTAACAAATAGGTAGGATAAGCAGATTTTTCTTTCATTCTCTCTTTTGGAGGTTGGGATATAATGACAGAAAAAAAAAACCAAAACACCAAGCTGGCTAATAGTTTCCTCCCCAAGAAGCCAATTTCTCTGTGCTAAATCCATCACCCAAAAACACATATATCAAAATCACCCGGAATGCTCAATGAAAGTGCAGATCCTGAAGCCCAGTCCTGAACTGACTGAATCAAGAATTTCTGGAAATAAGTCCCAGAAATCTCTATTTCAA
>PISX010009218.1:0-76968 GCA_004024625.1 Mellivora capensis | reverse complement strand
CCTTCTCCGCTGACCCTGCGGTCCTCCAACTGAACGCCATGACAGCACAGCCCACGAGGGCAGGAGGTCAGCCCTGACCACAGAGCCCTGGGAAGTCATCCGTTGTTGCGGCTTGTTAGCAAGCAGCACAGAATCGAAAGGCACAGAACGTTTCCTTCTCTCCGCTTCTACGTGCACGTGTCCCTTCGAGGTTTTTCTACCTCACCCCCCACCCACCACCGCTGTGCTCTTACAGACGGAAGTGCTGGAAAGACAGAAACAATTTTTCTAACCTTAGAAACCTTAACGGAATGTGTGCGGTATGTTATTTTCTTTTCGTAGGTAGTAATACTCCCCCTCGCTCCAGGGCTGAGTTAAAGAGGCTTACCAAACCGCATTGACTATGTTAAGACAAAAATAAAAAATTTGGGGAAACTCAGGCAGAGGACACATGGGGCGGAGAAAGAAGACAAGGCCAGGGGCTGGATCACCATAAGACCCAGCAAGTGGCCAACACCAGCTGTTTAATAACGATAAGCCTGCCCTATCTGTGAGTTCTTCTGGGAATTCCCACACTGGATAAAATCACTCTTGCATCCAGGGCCTGCGCGTTCCAGAGGCGGTGCGAGCGAGTTATTTATGTGCACATCTCCTGCTGGATAGAACATCCCTTGAGGGCAGAAATGGTGCCTCATTCTCATCCAGAAGGTTTGCCCCGGTGCACAGACTGCGACTGATCGCTTTCGTTAGAGTAGATGCAATTGGGGTCTGCATCTACCCCGTTGACAGCCGTTCTCGCTTCTGCTCTTGTCGCCGGACTTTGCAACCTCAGCCCATGTGTGACCACGTGGAGGCGAGACTGGTTTCCGGTTTCCGTCCCACCATTTCACGCCCAGCATGGCCCCCCGGTTTTGTTCCAGGATGTTGTTCCCGATGCCTCATGTGCCATCATCTTGCGGCCAAGGCTGTGGGCCCAGCGTCTGCCACCCTTGTTTTTCTGGCTGATGGATTCAGGGCGACAGCGATGCTGTGTCTTACCAACGCGAACACACACGTTCTCTCCCGATCTGCTATCGCCAAAGTTGGGATGTGTCTCTCAGCTGGGGCAGTGTCGTGCTTCATCACCGCATTTCTTCTCTCTTCTGCTGTCATGGCGCCCACCATGGGGTGTGTCCCGGGAGTGACGGCCGCGATGACTGCTCGGGATTCGAGGACATGTTGTCATGGCTCACACTTGCTGAGCGTGCATTATGTACCGGCCATCGTTCTACGTGTTCTAGCGGACTGAGGCCTCACCACGAGCCCACACGCTGGACTTACTCTCCCTCCCTTAGAGGTGATGAAGTCCCAGGCTGGGGGAGATAAGGCACTTCTCTGAGACATCGCCAGGCTGGGACGTGTCAGAGTGGAGATTTGGCCCTCGGCTGTCCACCCTCAGACCCCAGGCCTTAAATAGTTGTTTTGATCAAACAGCTTCACCCTGTGGTGTCCGTGACCTCACCCACCCCTTTGGAATGTTCCAGAGGCTCACCCTCGGAGCAGCAGACAGAATGCAGTGGTAGCCTCGATCAGATGTGATGTTTGATAAGTGGGTGTCGCCGGGTTACGCACCAGTGGGGCAGCACAACTTTTTATGAGAATTTGCTTTATCAGAATTTGATGTTAGGCCACTACTGTATGGCTTGGGCTCTCCGTAAGATAAGAAGGAAGGTCCACGGTGATGGTTGGGACCTACCCTTGCATCTCCTGTCCCGCTGCGGGCTGGGGCTGCCCACTTCCGGCTGGGATGTTCAGACTTCCGGGTGCACAAACCATAAGGACTGAGGCAGGCACCGGGGGCCCCAGGCACTTATGACCTTCCTCCTGCTGAGGTCTTGGATATCTTCTGCATTCCCTATTTTTAGGTTTCAGGTGGGACAAGCAGAAAGACCTAGTGCTGTGGGTGTGTAAGCTCCTGGCCTTAGGTAGCCCGAATCCAAACCCTAAATTTGCCCTTTGCTAGCACACCCTTCCCATGAGACCTTTGACCTCTCTGTGACCGAGACTCCCCACCTGTAAAATGGGATTGATAATGGCCTCTACTTCAAGGTCGCTGTAAAGATTTGGAGAGTCAGTATACAGAGTCCTTGTCACGGTGCCTGGAGCAGAGCGCGCTTGTCGTTAACCATGATTATGCGAATTGGAGTCGTGGCTCTTGCTACTTCTCACACGGGGCCACCCGTGAGCCAACATCAGCTTCCCTCAATCTCAGATCCCTTTTTGCTGATTGAGCCAACTCTCTCCCACTCTCATGCCCCTCCCTCCCCAGCCAGCAATGACCCAATGGTGCCAGGGAGGACCGTTCTGCACTTTCCCGGCTTCATTGGATTCTGTGGATTAATATGAAGCTATGACACCATTTGGTGTAAGTTTGAGATCTCAGATCCCAGCAAGACACCAACATTTTTAATCTCCAAATGATGGCCCAGTCTGGAAAGGAAGAGCAGGTTGTTTCTCTTGTCATAGTGGGCAGGTGGGAAAGGAGACACAAAGCAAGACTGGGCTCTGTGGCTGTCATGAAGGAAAAGTGATGGCAGCTCCTCACGGACTGTGTTATCCTGCACTGCAGCCCCCGTGGGAGGCAGTCCCCAGGTGGTCCCCAGGGGCTCTGTCTTCTGGAATCCACAGCCGGAGCGCCTCGTCTCACACTGAGCTGGCGATGGTCTACCCAATCTACACGGTGCAGTGGAGTGACGTGTGTGCCTTTGGAAGGTCGATCATGAAGAATGCTGAGCCCCCACCTCCATCTCTTGATCAGGTGCCCAGGGGACAGTCACAGCCATGCGTGAGGACGCTCAGGTAGTGTTGGGCGATGCCAGCACGGAGAGCCCTCCTGCCGACAGCCAGCACTTGCTTGCCAGCCACGAGAGTGCATGTGAGATGGTAAAAATCTCTGTATTGTTCTCTGCCCCCGGTCCCCGGCAGAGGGACCCTGAAGCCCTCGCAATCTCCTAGTGGACAAGAGCACTAGAAGCATCTCTCGTTCTATTGGGGTGACTCTGGAGGGCTCCTGGATGCAGCTTGCTGACTGGAAAGAGCCACCGTGGTTATGGCGGGGGGTAGGGTGGCAGGAAATGGGGTTAATGGCCCGTTGTGGCTACGGGAGGAAGCCTCCATAAAGCATGAGTAGCATGGGATCTGGGATCCCAGGGTGAGTGCACGCACACAGGTTCGGGGAGAGCGGTGCTCCCAGAGAAGGTCCTATGACCTCTCGCTACGCATCTCTCCCATGGGCAAGTTCACCCGTGCCTCTGTCATGTCCTTTAATAGACTGGAAAATGCAATGATATGCGTCTCTGCGTTCTGCGAGCTGCTCTAGCAAGTTCATCAAACCCGAGATCGGGGTCGTGGGAGCCTCCTCCCTGCACCTGGCTGGTCCGAAACTTGGGAGCTTCTGCACGCGGGGCTGGGGTCTGAAGGCCGGGGCCGTCCTGTGGGACCGAGCCCTCAGCCTGCGGCACCTGATGCTCCCTCTGAGTAGCGTGAGAATCGGGCTGAATTGTGGGAGACCCAGCTGGTGTTGGAGAACTGTTTGTTGGTGGTGGCGTGGGGGTGCCCCTCCACACACACGCACGCACACGCACACGCACGCACACGCACGCACACGCACGTACGCATGCACGGACTGTCTTCACGCTGTGTCTTGTGTCACCTGAACTCACAGGAAATGTGCGTATCGGGGTCGGAGTCACTCCACCGGCCGTCTCGGGCACAGCCATTTCTAAAGGCCTAGGAAGGTGAGAGAAATCTACTTTCGGTATAAACAGCCCTCTGCTCCCCTCATCCTGTGGGTGGGTTTGGAAAACTTTTCTCTTTTTCAGGCACAAAGGGAAAGGGGAGTTCGGGGCAACCAGAACATCTCTGCTCAGGAGAAACAGGGAGGGCCGGGGCAACTTTTCAAAGCTGGCAAGTGTTAGATGGTCTATTTTTCAGCATTTGTCTTTACTGGAATTTGGCTCCACTTACTAAGGAACATGAAAGGAAACCCAGCAGAGAACACGGGGTCAAAGCCAGGCCCCGGCTCCCGCGACCCAAGGATCTCAGTGTTGTTTGCACGGCCGTGGGTTTTGTTATCGCAACACACGGTGCGGGAGCCGCGGCCAGTTCCAACAGTGGCGGGAAGGAGGGCGCGTCACCCACAGGCCTGGGGACGAAGACGTGGGAGGCCGGGGCGGGGCTGCTCTGGGGACCCCACGCTGCTCTGTGTGGTGGAGGGGGACACTCCAGCTCTCGGGGAGCCAGGGTGCACTGTGCGGAGGGCACTGACAGAATGCACTCAAGGGCGGTCCGCTAATGAGCCCGAGTCCAGCGTCCAAGCCATCCCACCGCCGCTCCTCCGTCCTTGGCTCCGTGGGGGAAGGGCCGTGTGGCTCACTTGTGGCCCTATCCCGGCTCCTACCACGGTCCAGAAGGTGGCAGAGGCGTCCTGGGAGATGAAAACAGTTGCCTCTCACCCCCCTCCCCTGCTGGTGCCCTGGGGGTTCTCCCTACAGCCCACTTGGACCCTTGTTAATCCCCTTCTCCGGGCCATGCCGGATCCACACCTCTCCCCGAGGCTCGAAGTCTCCGGACCCCACCCTGCCAAGCTGGGTGAGTGTCTTGTTCTCTGGGGCCTCCGTCCCTGTCCCAGGGCGTCGGTCTGAGAAGGGTCAGTCGCAGGAGGTGCCCGGGCACCCCCTCACAGCGCTGCCTGCTGCCTTCCTTCCCCGTTTCCCTTGAGGGAGCAGCTCGCTGGACAGGGCACCCTTCATGCCCAGGGCTCTGCTCCCTCCTGCAACCGCCTCCCTCTGACCTCACTGTTTACATTCACAGCACGGTTCTCAGAATCCCAAGAAAAACCTTTCTCGCTCAGCAGAGCCCGGATCTTACAAATCAAAAGCATTTTAGCTTTCAGACTAGTGCCCTAGTCACACAAGCACAAAAGTATTCAAGATCTCAAAAGTCAAAAAATGACTTTCTCTTCCCTGAGGCAAAGCCTCAGACACACAAACAGTAACGTGTTGGGGGAGGTGGGGGAGGAAACCTCCAGTACCAGGTAATATTTGAGAACATTTTCCATTTCCTGCGTACCCCACACTGCCTCCCACAGCCCTCGAAGCCCCTGTCACCCCATCACCTGTTCTTTCCTATCATTTTGCCCACAAATGCCCGCTGTCTGCTGGCCAGTCCTCCCTGGTCCCCCTCTCTCCCCACCTGCAGTGGGGCCTGGACTGACGAACGAACGGGTAAGACCCTGAATGATGAACGAGGGCTCCGTTCTGGTAACGATCTCCAGACTCGCTCTGGCAGGAGGGCTGGAGTGGGGTCCCCAGCCATGGGCGTCAGCCGGCCGCAGGGGGACTGTGGGAGCTGGCGGAGAGGGGCGAGGCAGGTGGACATGGGGAGGTCCCACCCCCCAAGGCTCCGGGCAGCAGAGGGTCATCCTCGTTCAACACCAGTGAGGCTCTGGGGCGTAACCCCTAAGCTCCAAGCCCCGGGGTCCCAGGGCAGGCGAGCCTGTGAGTTCTCGGGGGGGGGGGGGGGGCGTGTTGTGAGGGTGTGCAGGAGGGAAGAGGTCAAGCTGGAGATGTTTGTCCACACAGAGCCGGACCCCCGAAGGGCCTACTGAGGCAGTGCCAGCAGTCTCTGAAGGAGAGGCGGGAGGCGGAGGCGGGGCAGAACCTTTCTGGCACATTCTTCCTGCGCGCATTCCTCCAAATGTGAGCCTAGAAGCGACTTTGTTGTCGGTCTCCTCCTCTCCAAGACGTGTGCCCACGCCCATGTGTTGCCTCGGGCTGACCCAGGCTGGTCCTTGAGGTGGGGCCCTGTGGCCCAGGTTGCTGGGTCCCCTGGGCCCCCCAGCACTTGGTGGTTCAACCTTGGGCTCTGGCTGCCAGGAAAGTGTTGTCCCTGGAATGTAGCCCTTTGGTCAGTTCTTGCCTCACTGTGTGTCTCAGATTGTCCCAAGCCAGGGCCTTGCTGGGCCTTCGCCGGCTCCCCTCCTTCCGTGGCATCAAGCCCTGGGGAGGAGGCTTGCCCTCCTTCTCTCCACTTCTCTGCAGGTTCGGGTCTCTGCATTAACTTCTTCTGATGTCCTAGCTTCACCCCTTACTCAGATTGGCACCCCCGAGGCAGGGTGCCCTCCTAAAAGACTGCAGGGACCAGAACTCGCCATGTCGTTAGCCAAAGCTACTGTGACTCGACTTCCCCCAGAGGCACACGCCCGGCTGATTTATGGTGCCGACTAGAGTCAGCGTGCCCACGAGCTGTGTTTCTCTGAGTCACAATTTTATTTAGGTCGTTCCAAAAGATACATTGTTAACTAATCACAGCACAAGTACACTTGCAAGAGCTTTTTTCTTTCTTTTCGGGTGAAATAGGAACCATTGGTGATACGAGGAGATCACGTACGCCCTCTCGGGAGAGCTCGGAGTGAGCCAGCGAGACGCATCTGAATGTCCCAGGCGAGGCCGCTGACGGGGACTAGACATGTGGCCAGTGAGCCTTCCCGGGGGGAGCACAGCCGTCCCCGCCCACTTGGCCGCAGGAGCTCCGGGGACCGTCGTGTCTCCCCAAGATGATTTACGGTCTGCGGGGACGCGGCAGCAGGGAAAGGGCGGCCCTCATGAGCCCGTGCCAGGAAAGGAGGACCCAAAGGACTCCACTGCCAAAGTCGCCCCGATTCTGAGGGACGCCCTGAGCCCGTGTGTCTCCTGCACCCCGAGCTGAAATGTGTGAACCATGAACAGGGCCGTGAGCTGGCATGTCTTCCCCATGGTACGCAGCGTGGACCCCGGGTCTCCTCCCACTCCCTGGCGCTCATCTGTGCGGAAGCACTTGGAAGTCGTGGTGTCAAGCGTGGGTTTCCGAGTCTGGCGGATCTGGGTTCGAGTCCGTGTTCCGGGCTTGTTAGCGGCGTGACCCCAGGTCAGCCACTTACTACCTTCTCTGCTCAGCTCTCAACCAGGGTTGCTGGGCGCCTGCAGGTGGTTTGCCCCAGTTCTGGGCCATAACTGGATGGTGCCTGGCACAGCCCCAGAATTTGGGGGTGGGTTATGCGGGGGGGTGGAGACATTGGTAAGCCAAAGGAAGAGTCTACTTACAACTGCGGCGGAGTTCCTCAGTGACATCAGCGACTCTGGGGTCTCCCAGTATCGCTTTGTATTGACGACACTCTCGAAGGAGGAATGCCGTAGAGAAAAGCCTACTGGCCTTTTCCCCCGAAGGAGGATTTCATGGAAGGGGGATTTGGACAACAAAAGATGGTCTCCAACTTACGACATTTTGACTTACGATTTTTTGACTACATAATGGTACAAAGCGATTTATTTCAGTACAGACTGTGCTAGAATTTTGACTTTGGATCCCGTCCCAGGCTAGCAACATGCAGTCTGGTCCTCACTCATGATGCTGGCTGTGCCCCCGGACCTTAGCTCCGGTCCACTGGGCGACCCCGAGGGAGCCCACACACTGACAAGCATCCTCGTACCCCTGGACCACACTGTTGCCGACTCTCGGCACAGTACTACGTACAGCCCACGAGGTGGTCGAGACTTCCTTATAAGATGGGCTTTGTGCAACGTGACTCTGCCAGACCGTGGGTTCCTGGGGGCCTCTGACGTTTGGGGGCCACTTGGCTAAGTGAGGGCGTCAGCTGAGGCACGTGAAGGGCATTTGTGACTTACCAGCATGTTCAGCTCCTCAGGATTCGAGCCCGTCACAGGTTCCAGAGAGGATCTGGAGGTGAAAATGAAGAGGACGTGTCAGGATGTATGGGGTACGCGACGGGAACGCTTAGATGGATACTTAGAGCTTTAATGCTAGTCTTAGAAGAGGGGACACAATTAAGCCAGTAATTAAGTTTCCACTGAGAGAATCTCGGAAAACAAGGGAAGACTAAACCCGAGGCCAGAGAGAGAAATTAAATCGTGACTATTCGAGTGAGAGTCAGTGACAGTAAAACAGAAAAACATGAGAAAATCAATGAAATCAAAAGTCATTTGTCTGAAAACCAACAAAGTGGCAAACCTCAAGCTAGATTGCACAAGAACGAGTGAGAAAAGGCCCAGAGCACCGAAACCATGATCGGAGGCGAGGACATCGCCACAGACAGCTCAGGAGTCAAAGAGATGGCAAGGGAAGACTTTGAACAACTTCACGCCAGCAGACCCGAGCGGACAAATCCTAGAAAAACACGAATTACAGGAACTTACTCAAGAAGAAATAGAAAATCTGAAAGGATCCATTACAAGCTAAAAAAATTAAATGAGCAACTAAACGTCTTCTCGCAGAGAAATGCCAGGCCCACGTAAGTTCCCTGGTGAATTCTGTCAAACATTAAAAAGGAGAAACTCCACGAGCTCTTCCAGAAAACAGAGGAGGAGAGAACGCTCCCCAGCTCCTTCGTTCAGGCCGGGATCAGCCCGACCCCGAAGCCAGACGGAGACTCGCAAAGGCAAGGGAAGTACATATCGATGCCTCGTAAACTCAGAGGCAAAATGGCTCCAGGATTCCCTCCGCCCACAGTGACTTGGGTGGGAGTGGGGACAGACCCGAGCAGAGGCCACCAGGCCGGTAGTGTGCACGTGGAGGCTCTTTCCTCCAGCGTCAAGACGGGGGCAGTGGTCTGGAGAGGAAGCGCCTTGCTCTCCACGGGCCCAGCAGAGGAAGCGCATACGTGTCTGCACGGCCTGCTGTGCTCTAAGGAAGCACCTTAGTTTGCCTTGATGTGAAGAGCACAGGAGCCCCGGCTCACCTCCCGATGGTGCTGTCCCCATCGTGACACTAGCCATGGTCCCGCCGCGGAGGATGTGAAGCCCAGGGGCCCCCAACTGGCTGTCCCAGGCCCCCAGTAAGAAGGCCGCAGGGAGAAGCCGGGGGTGTTTTTCTCTCGAGCTGGAGAAATCCCCTCTCAGCCCTGACCTGAGAGAGGGGAGGCTTTCTCTCTGGGGCAAGGCCTCCTCTCTCCGTGGGAGGGGAGTTCTCCAGAGCAGGGCCGGGGTCCTCCAGGAGACCGAGACACAGTGATCTGAGATGCCAAGCTCCCCAGCAGCTCCGTGGGACCCGAGGAGGCTTGACAGGGCCCTGGGCAGCGGGGCCTCTACCCCCGCACCCCTTCACAGGACAGGGCCCTGGGTGCCTGGGGCCTCTACCCCCGCACCCCTTCACAGGACAGGGCCCTGGGTGCCTGGGGCCTCTACCCCCGCACCCCTTCACAGGACAGGGCCCTGGGTGCCTGGGGCCTAAAGCCCAGCCCTGCCGGAGAGCTGGCACTGGCCGCCATACTGCTCGTAGGTGGAGAGATGGGTCCCTGACAGGCGAGCATGCTGGGTAGTTAGGCCACGATCTCTGTGTCACCAGGGGCTGCTCAAACTTCCTGACCAAGAGATAGTCTGGGGGCGTAAGATAAATAATGACAACAGGGAAACCCACAGTCTGCTGGACCCCAGGCCAACGTCCACCATAGCTGTGGGAGGCCACGTCATCTCTCCAGTGCTCCTGTACACGCCCGGGCGACCCCAACACTCTCTGCTCTGTGCCCCAAACGGACCTGGCTCCAGCGGCACGGGCCTGCTATCCCCGAGCTCTCTGAAGCCCATCACTGGCTCTGATGAAGGCAAAGCTGTGCTTGTCCGGTCTCTGATGTGTCCGGATGCAGCCCTGGGAGGGGACAGTCACACCGAGGCTGCTGCATGAGAGCAGTGAATGGAGATGCACACAGGACCTGGGCAGGTGGCGGCGGGGGCGGGGGGTGCTGCACACACAGGACCTGGGCAGGTGGGGGGAGGAGACAGGACCTGGGCAGGTGAAGGAGGGAGATCTGCACAATGGGGTGCTGTGGCCCTGGGATCTTGGTTGACTTTGGCTGAGGATCCAATCTTTTGGAGCAGGAAGACCCCTGTCCTTTTCCTGGCAGGTCCCCCCCACTTCTCTCTCCTGTTCTCCACACCAGGCCCCCAGGGACCCGCTGATGAAAAGTGGGGGCAGGATGGCCAGAAGCGCCCGCTCAGGGCACCCGGGCCCCAGGTTCTCATTTCCCGCCAGTGGTCCCGACCGAAGGTGGGCAACCCCTGGAATTTGAGTCCCTGTTTCTCGGGGTCAGTCGGAGGTGGGGAGGGGAGTCGATGGAGCGTTGTAGAGCCGTGCAAGGGGGCAAGCTAAAGGTCAGTAGGGCCCGGCCACATGCACCTGTCCTCGGTTTCTTGGGCTCACATTCAGCAACATCCGCCCAGGCCCCCACCTGCTGGGCCACAGGGATGAGTGGATCCCGTCTGTGTATCACAACCCAAGTGGACATGGGGCTGTGCACCCCACGACGTGCTGAATCAGGGGTAGGAGGTAGAATTAGCACCGGCCCTGACCTGTCAGCCGACCCCCACAGCCCCCACGGGGCACGGGGAGATCTTCCTGACCTTCCCCAACCTGGCCCATGAAGGTGTTCATGAGGTCACACAGGATGGGAGCCGGCACGCAGGCATGTCCGGGGTGACTGTGCTCAGAGAAATCAGGGGTGCCCGGCGCATATGACGAGGGGACTCCTGAAGGAAAAGGACAGGTGAGGGAGAGGCACGCCCAGCAAGCATTCCTGGCCTTCGTGCCTCCGGGGGTCCGAGGCCAGCTGGGAAACCGTCTTCGGTGGGGTTCATGAGCTACTTCCCGGTGTGCCCGAGCTGACTGGAATCCTGGCAGGGAACCAGGCACTGGTGCCCGGTGAGCGGGCCCAGGCTTTGGACCCTCACCTCCTAGCAGCACCCACAGTGCCCCCTGGGCCCCAGGTCCCCACGGTAGGAGATTGTCTCACAGAGTCCCCAGGCGGCCGGGCCGGCTGTGATTTGGACCGAGCCATCTGTGGGCCCTTCCCTTCCCTCCAGACTCCTCAGGCGTCGGCCATGACGGGCTGGTCGTTGCTTCTTCCCGGAACAGGACTAGAATTCCCCGACCGTCGTCTGGAGGCGAGGCCCGTGTATCTCCACCGCCAAACGAACGCCCAGCCCAATAGCTGCCCCCACAGTGTCTGTGGGATGAAGAGCCTCCCAGGAAGGTGACTTGTGTGTCGTCCTAACCCAGCTGTCAAAGGGGGCGGCGGCCGCGGAACCAGGGACCGGGCCTGGGGTTGGTCGGGTCTTGCCCTCCGCGGGCGGTGGGTGGCGGGGCTGGTGGGACTGGAGTCGCTGTGGGAGGTCAGTGGAAAACAGCCCAGGCCACGTGGAGAGCTGCGAGTTCACTGGGACCCAGACAGCTGGCAGAGGAGGGCGGGATGCAGTGGCGGGCTGGGCGGCACCGTGGCCGCAGGCAGGCGGGGCCTGGCTGCCGGTGCACCTGCTGGTGGGTTTCCATGCTGACGGCCAAGGTTCTGGTCAGAAGAGGCGGGCGGTGCGGCCGCTTCACCGGCCTCTCCAGCCAGCACGCGGGCCCGCTCCACAGCTCAAACCCCTTGGCCTCCAAGTGCAGTCCCAGGATAAGAGTAAGGTCCCTTTTCCTGTAGGGGTACAAAATTGAGGACTTTTTGGAGCCTTCGTGGGGGAGAGTTTATAAACTGGAGACTGCTCAGAAAGCATGCCAACCCTTGGGAAAGTTCCAGAAACCACATCGTCTCTTCTCAGCGACAGGTCCTGGTACAAGGAAGTTACCCCTTGAGAGCTACTCGTTTTGGAAAATCTGTGTGTAAAAAAGAAAGGGGCAATGGGCCCTCCTTCCTACAAGGGCAGGGAGCAAAGCTGGCCAGGGCTGCCCTTGTCGATGTGGCTGCTCCATGGGGAGCCTCGGATGCGACGAACACACAGGTCCGCCCCCAGCTGACGGCCCTGCCCGCGTTTATCGAGCTGTCGGCAGCAGGAAGGCAGGCGCCAACGTGCTGTGTCTTCCCGTTAGGATGACGACCGTCCTCGCCTCGCTGTTTTCAGAACAGCTGTCCGGGCGCCCAGACGGATCGGACCAGGTCTCCGAGCTCCACCTCCAGCAGCTTGGGCTGGGGCCCGTCGGGGCAGGGTGGGGTCCAGCCGTAGAGCGTGACTCTGCTTTCAGGGCCGGGGGCCCCTGAGGCAGGGAAATCTGCGTAGCCCATGAACGCCCCCAGCCCCCGAGAAAATAGCAGGACACTAGGCATGACGGGGCGGGGACACCAGTCCTGGACTCAGAGCGATCACCCCGAGCCTCGGCGGCCGGTCACCGAGCAGACGTATTCACTGGCTGCGGAAACATCGCGCCAAGTTACTACGCAGCGAGGAACTCACTTGTAGTTATTTGTACTGAGAACCTGACTCCCTTTTCCTATGCAAACATGAAGTATTTTTTTGCATGGCTTTAATGTGTTCTGAAGATTGGACTTTATTTTGTCTGGATGTTTTCTGGGAATTATTCCCAATGTTGGAAAACCGGGTCACCGCAGCACACGAGCCGTCCACGCACGGCCCTTCCACCTGCGTGTGTCTCGCATCCCTGAGGTGCTGTGTGTGGCGAGAGCACATGGCAGTTCTGACCTCTGAAGGCTCGAAACCCCGTGGTTATTTCCACGGTCCATCTGGTGCTCCAATCTGTCTTGAGCCAGCACCAGGCCTCTGAGTCCAGCACAATGCGAGGGACCCCCAAATCAGCGCATAGCATCATTCTGGCTCTCACAGGGGTGTGCAAAAGAAATGGCATGCCTTCCAGGGAGCAATCTGCCAGCCTAAAATGGGAGTCAGCCACGGGGGCCCAGAGCGAAGGCACAGGCAAGTCCCAGAGCTTTCAGGGCCCCAGGCACCCGGGCTGTGGAGCAGAGGATCAGAGTGGGCCACAAAGGGAGCAAAGATTCGATGTGGCTAAGTGGTATCAAAGTACGTTGGAGGTCAGACTTGGAGGAGAGGGCTGGGGAGGGGGCCCGGGGCTCACTGCTGAAGCCGGGATCAGGAGCCACAGCCGAAGGCCTCCCAGGGAATCCCAGCTTGGTTGCCCAGACCTGGCTTTGAGGGGCATCAAGCTGGACGGAACCTGGTGACTGTTCCATGCTGGGGCCTTTGTGCGGTAATCCTGGGGGGCCTGAGGGACAGGTTACTGAGGGATGCTGTGGCACACTGATCCCCGGATTGGAGGCGTCCCCGGTCCCCCCGCCCCAGGCACTGTGACATGGGTGCGCCGGGGCACAGCAGCAGTGCTGACAATAACGTCAGCTAACCCCAAGTCAGGGAGAGATTCCGCGGGCTGGAGAGACGGAGGGGAAGCGCTCAGGTTCCAATGGTGCAGCTTCACATGGTTTCTGTGCCAGCTGGCGTCACGGCGCTGGATCCGGTGGACGTCGGAACCCGGCTCCCGGTCTGGGGGAGGAGGGCGGGCCAGCAAGAAGGACAGATGGACTCCGGAACCCGGCCCTGGTATGGGGGAGGAGCACCAGCCAGGGAGCAGACTGCAGCCCGACTCTGGCCAGTCTGTCCCATGGTGCCTGCCCCTGGGGAACTGGCTGAAGAGGCCTGTTCTGTTTCTAACAGCAGGTGGTTCTGGGGAAGAGCCGGGCTCTGCGTCCCCGGCCGGTCCACGGCCCCCGCAGCCTCGCCCTTACGCTTCAGAGGCGGATTGTCCTGCGAGGGGCTGGGACTTGGGTGCAAATCACTAGTGTTCCCAGGGACCCGCAGTTCGAACAGCCTCCGCCTGCGGACCGCCTCCCAGCGTGTCTCGTGGCCCTGCGTGGCGCTCACGACCGTGGCCCACAGCACTGTCTGGGGAGCGTCACTGCCGCCGTGGGGAGGAGCCGTGTTAGGGCCAAACGTGCTTCCTCGGGTGATCCTCTTGGCCCTGGGCCTGGTCGCAGCCAGCCGGCCCCTGACTCAAAGCCGGGCCTGGACTCTGACGGGACAGACACAATCCCCTCCGCCTCCTCTTCCAGCCTGTCCCCTCCTCCCGAGTCACAAAACAAAGATGTACGCGTTGCACTAGTCCATCCAAACGGTGTAAGTGGGGTCAGCTGAGGCGGGACGGCCAGAGCGGGGCTGCTCGGCGGGAGCCCCCTGGCCGGGCCGGGCTCAGCCTGTGTGGGAACCTGCACCTTCGAGCCGAGCTGCAGAGACGCGACCAGCCCCGCGCAGGGCGTGTGCGTCCGCTGCATGGAAGTGGAGCGGGATGAGACCCGAGGCTCCTGGGAACGCAGCCACGTCCCGCGCGGCCCCGGCCCACCCCAGGCTTCCAGATGCCGCCCTTTGGCAGGAAAACCTCCTAACGAGTGGGTATGGCTTGAAGAGCACGTGTGTATCTGCGCGTGTTTTACTTTTTTATCGAGAACGGGGAAGACAAGTGGTTTTCTTCTAAAGGCAAACACTAGAGATGCGTGCTTTGAAGAAGCCTGGGGTCATTTCCGGCTGCTCAGCGCCCACCCGAGGCCCCACAGCCCCGACCGGAGAGTTTATCAGCTCAGCCTTGAAAGGCCACCACCTGTGTGTCGGGGACAGAAAGGACCCAGTTAATGATGTGGGCAATCAGCATTCCAATTAATATCTTCCTTCCTACTCCCTTGGTACAAAAACAGCGTCTCCAGAGGATCGGTCCTCACTCACCGTGAAAACAAAGCCTTAGAGTAACCTAAGGTCAGTTCTCAAGACAGGGCGGTCTGCTCCCTTTGGACACACGGGAGGGGCATTGCTAGTTTGGACAGTGACTGGGGTGTGGGAGACACATAATGGCAGGCCCCAGGGGGACTCGACATCCTGCCGTCCAAGGATTTCTGCAAAATGAAGGATTGTCCTGCCAAAAATACCCATTGAGCTCCTCATGAAAAACACTGGTACTTCATTAAAAAAGGAGAGAGACAAAGCAAGAAACAACAATAGCAAAATGTTGTTTTCTTTTCTCTTTATAAGGAAGTGCTCTCCTTAGGCCATGCCGCCAAATGGCACTGGGAGAACCTGGAGTTTCAAGTCTATTATCTGCCCTCAGCAAAAGCCGCTCCTTCCTTCTGAAAGGCTCGAGTGACCACTCATGGTCCTCAGCCAGATCCACCCACAAGGGCCTTAGACACACAGTGAGATGTGCACTGATCCTGGAAAAGCTCCCGAAGCCCATTTCCTCTGTCCAGCCCCAAGCTGCTCCCACCAGGGCTGCAGCCTGTGTCTGAGAATGGGGCGGGAAAGTGCAGGCCCAGCAATGGAAGTCCACCAGGGTGAGCAAGTGGACAGACCCTGACCCACCCGTTCAGCAGGAACTCAAAGGACAAAGAGGAAGAGGGAAGAGAAAGGAGGGAGCCTCACATCCTTCATCGTCGAGGAGACGGACTGCGGACGGTCGACAACAGAGGGCATGACCTTGTGAAGGTAAGGGCACGGTGGAGGCCAGAGACAGAGTTCCTTACTCTTCCCTGCCTCAGTGTGTCCGCTATGAATCGGGGGCAGTGTGCTGGGGAACAGCGTGTACTTGCTCCATGGGGAGATCTGTAGGAAGCCACAGCTTGGATTCTCCTAAGGCCCCATCGCAAACATTCTGCGCTGAGACTCCCATAGATCTACTGGATGCCTCAGAGCAGATGAGGCTTTATTTGCTCAGAAAAAGAGCTGCTGCGTCCACGCTGAAAAGCAGCGCAGTTTCACACTTTCCCAAGGTCACCGCAGACACCCGGCCGCGTGCCACCGCCGAGCCTCCGGAGGGAATGCCCCTGAACACATCCTGGTTCCAGCCTCCTGATTTCAGAGCCACCAACTTGCTTGTCTGTGCTGTTTTAGGCTGCTAAGTTTGTGGTGATTTTTAAAGAAGCAAAAGGAAATGACTACAGTATGCAAAATAGTAGGAACCCCGTAGCTCGCCCTGGGCCTAACGGCGAAGAAATGGTGACTCCCCTCAGGTTGGGCAGAAGGCAAGGAGGGTCTTCCCGCTCAAGGCAGTACTGGAAGCTGGCGCTAAAGCAATAAGGCAAGAAAGAAAAAAAACACAATGCATACGGACAGAGAAGGAAGAGCCTCCACTTGCAGACGACAAGATCCCCTACGTGACGGATCCCAGGGGTCCACGACGAAGCTCTGAGCCCTTCCAGGGGAGTTCAGCAAGGACTGAGGGTGCGAGATCTCACAGGTCAACTGCCTCGCACGACCACCTCACACGGCCGCCTCACAACCGCCTCGCACAGCTGCCTCGCACAGGCAGACGGCCATCATGTGGAAATGGAAATTAAAAAACAATGCTATTTACGACTGCTCCAAATATGAGCATCCAAATATCGTGGAACAAAACACGCAGGGTCCACAATGTGGACGTCAGAAAGCGATGGGAGAAGACACGCCGAAGGCGATGTGAGGGGCTGCAGGGTTTGCTGCAGGGTCACATTCATGACCTCAAGTCAATGTGATAAAGACGTCAGTTCCCAAATGGACCTACAGATCCTACCCAAATCCAAGCATGGTTTTGGGGGGGGGGGTTGTAGACATAAACAAGCTTATTTTAAAACTTATATGAAAACAAAAAGGACCTAGAATAGCTAAACCATCTTTTGAAAGAGAACTAAAATGGGAGGAAGCTACCAGATGTTCAGGCTAATTGTGGAGCAGAGCAATCAAGACGGAGCAGTGCCTGGGAGAGAACGGGGCCATGGCAGAGAAACCAGAACCCAGAAACGGACCCATGCAAGCATGACCACCTGAGATTTGGCAAAGTCACAAAAGCAGTTCAGTGGGGGAACGACTGCCTTTTGAACAAAGGGTTGTGGATCAAGTGGACATCTCTAGGGAAGAAATGAACCCTGACATACTTCATACAAGTTTACTGTAAAGCCATAACATTTTTAGAAGAAAACAGGAGAGAATCCACAGTAGGGTCAGGGTAGGGACCAAGAGCATAACTTATAAAGCAGAAATTGGTAAATGAGACCTCTTCAATACTAAAAACTTTCTTTATGCAAAAGGTTCTGGGACGCCTGGGTGGCTCAGTTGGTTAAGCGGCTGCCTTCGGCTCAGGTCATGATCCCAGCGTCCTGGGATCGAGTCCCACATCGGGCTCCTTGCTCAGCGGGGAGCCTGCTTCTCCCTCTGCCTCTGCTGCCACTCTGTCTGCCGGCGCGCTCTCTCTCTCTCTCTCTCTCTCTCTGACAGATAAATAAATTTTTTTTAAAAAAGGTTCTGATTGAAGAAGATGGAAAGACAATCTATTGATTAGAATTAATTATTTGCAAACCAGGGATCCAATAGACTTTCTATATGCAAAATATGAAGAACTCAAAACTCAACGGCATAAACCAAACAATCCAATTAGAAAATGGGGTAAAGACAGGAGCAGACATTTCACTGAAGAGGATGCACAGATGGCAAATAAGCATATGAAAAGACATTCAATTACATCCGCATGAGGGAAGGGGAACTGAAGCCATGTGACCCGTCATCAGAACGGCCAAGATAAGACACAATGAGAATACCATTTGCTGGCATGGCTGTGGGGAAACGAAACTGCTCCCAAGTTACTGATGGGAATACAGAATGCCATGGCCACTCTGGAAAACAGTTTGACAGTTTCTTAAAAACAAAACTAAAGGTGCACTTGTCATTTGGCCCAGCAGTTACACTCTCGGAGATTTATCTCGGAGAAATGAAACTTGGGTTCCTACGAACCTTCACGGAAGCTTTATTCACAATAAGCCCAAACTGCAAGCAATCCAAACGCCTTTCCAGAGATGGAAGTTGGACTGACATGGCTCCCCCGCCCTGTGGGACAGCAGGCAGCCATCGGAGGAACGAACTCTCGGGCACATACAGCTTTGAGGGATCTCGAGAGAGTCCTGCCGAATGGAAAAGCCAATCTAGGACGGTTGACTATGGTATCATCTCACTCATAAAATGCTCTTGATAAAACAGGATTACAGAGACAGGAACAGACTAGTGGTTGCCCGGAGGGAGGGATGGGGAAGGAGGTGTGGCCACAGCAGCGGCATGAAGGAACCGCGTGGGGACAGAGCCGTTCTCACGACTGGGATGACAGGCATGGATCCGCATGTGCAATAAAATTGCACAAAACTGGGCAAGGGGCGCAGGTTCACCTTCTCCACGCATGGCGACAGGGGGCCCGGGGTAATGCAAGAATAAAGAATATGTGGGGGGGTTGCATGGAACTACATGCGTGTATGCACCACTAGTGAAGTCAGAATAAACTGGAGCTTGCAGCTCCGGGAGCGTCTGGGTGGGACACTGTGCCGTGGCTCTGCTAGGCTCTCCCATTAAAGGAAACCGCATGAAGCTCATGAGAACTCCCTCAACATGTTTGTCAACGCCTATGAACTTACAACTATTTCAAAAACTGAAAAGAGATACCACGTGGGGCAGGAAGGGGACACGGAGGAAACACTAAGCCTGGGGTGTGGGCCCCCCTGAACGGACCCGGAAGGTCCAGCAGGGTCATGGTTTGGGAGGCCTGCAGGGGCCCCGGGGGTGGGATGAGCCAGATGGGCTTGTAATTCAGGGTTGCAGAGGCAGCTCCGGTAGCCCCAACCCCTCTGAGGGAAGGCTCTGCCCCCATAGTCCCCAGGCAGAGCGGGGAGGTAGAAGCAGGCAAGGGCAGTGGAGACGCTCAGTCATGGGAGCTTGCGTAGATCAGACAAGTTCAACCTTCAGGTTCCTTCCCACCCGGAGACCCTGCCTCCAGGATTCTAGGACTCACGGAGACAGGAGTGTTTGGGATGGTACGTCACCGCGCAAGGATGCCTGCACTGACAAAGCTACAATCTTCTTAGCGCCCTCCTGTCCCGGGGGAGGGTCTGGAGAAGGTGGGGCCCTCCCTGAGGTCAGGCTGACGCCTCATGGAGGCAGAGCCCCTCGGACTCCGGCCAGGACGGCCGCTCAGTTCCGGTTTGCGCGGACCCCCCGGTTCCTGATTTACTGGATGAGGTCACAGACCCCAGCAGCAGAGCTGACAGCCCGTGTCCACACAGCAGAGCCACACGCTCTGAGCAGCCGTGACAGCTGTAATTCATGGAAATACCATTAGCGTAAATTTTAAAAAGTTCTTTAAAGCTTTTGAGCTCTTAAAAAATTTGTTCTATGAACAACTTGTATTTTTTATTTCCATCTCCAGGTTAGGTTGAAGCAGTCTTGGTGGCCCAGTTACGGGGGTGTGCGTGCACGGCTCTCCTGTGACACCGTCTGTCCCTGGGACGGGGGCACGTCACAAGGGCCGGCCCGTGCCGCAGAAAACCCTACAGTCCTCATCCAAGAATACGCTTTAGCTTCCACAGCAAGGTGGGAGACAAGGTGTCCGTGAATCCACCCACAGTCCCAATCTTGTCTACAGATATGACCATCTCGCTAAATAATTGCAGCACTAATTAACTGATTGGTCCTTCGAAGCATACCAAGCCTGACCATGTCCTCAGAGCCAGGGGTCTGGACCACAACTCCGGTCCACCAGCAGGCCTCCGATGGGTGTAAGTGGTCATGGTTTCTGGGCCGAGCCCTGTGCCGAGGCCCTTATGCTCACTGTCTGCGGAAGCCTGCAAGCCATGAGCCAGCAGGGAACCAGGTCTGCCTGGCTGCAGAGCCCATGAAAATGAGGCCTCTTATTCAAAGTCAACACGCAGGGCGCCTGGGGGGCTCCGTCATTAAGCGTCTGCCTTTGACTCAGGTCATGATCCCAGGGTCCTGGAACCAAGCCCCGCATGTGCTCCCTGCTCAGTGGGGAGCCTACTTCTCCCTCTCCCTCTGCTGCTCCCCCTACTTGCTTGCTCTTTCTCTCAGACAAATAAATGATTAAAATCTTCAAACAACCAAACAAAAACGAAGTCAATATGCACAAAGGACCTTTACCATCAAAAGTCCGTGTCCGGAGCCTCAGTGCTGGGGAAGAATGACGACCTTGGTTGGCATCAGAGGCAGCTCTCAGGAGGGTTTTGAGGGATGCGTAGGAGCACCCAGACAGCACAGGCGAAGAACATCCAGGGTTTGCTTTGGTGGTTGCCTGCGACCTCACTTATCTGGTGGGCTTAAGAAAAGTCATTAATTTACCATTTCCCCAGCTTTTTCCTTATGACAAAAGGAGGGACACTCGGCTCTCTGACTCATAGCCCCACCCACCAGGAGGGGCCTGAGAGCAGTGGAGACAGCTTGGTGATTAGTGGGGAGGTAGGAACATCCAGCCCTGTGCAGAGCGAGTGCCCTCGTTGTCAGCATGGCCGTGCCCAAGCACTTCAGACTGTGTGACTTAACACAGCAGCCGTGTATCCCCTCACAGTTCCAGGGCCAGAAGTTCAAAATCAAGGTGTGGGCAGGGCCATGCTCTCTCTGAGCCAGGGAGAGTCTGCACATGGCCATCCTCTGTGTGTGTGTATGTCTGTGTGTGTTTGTGTGTGTACGTGCACATGCGTGTGCACGTGTGTATGTGTGCGTGTGTGCACGTGCATGCGTGTGTGTGTCTTCCGCTCTTCTTAAGAGGACCTAGTCATGTTGCGCCCAGGCCACCCCAATGACCTCATCTGAGCTTGATTCCCCTCTGCAAAAACCCTCTATAAAGTCAGTCGCAAGCCCGCGGGCTTAGGAGTTGGACACATCTTTCTGGGGGGAAGCAACACAACTGAAGAGTTTGTTTTGAGTAATAGCTAAAAAAAAGAAAAAGAAAGAAGGAAAGTAGAAAAGAAAAGAGAAAGAAAAGGCGAGGGCGTGGCAAAAACAAATGGGTTCTGCGCAGCATCCCACCGTTCCCGGGAAAGACGTGGCACGTCCCTCAGATGCGGTCTTGGAGGTGAGTGGGGATAGGTTCGTTGATCCTTAAATCCCACAACAGCGAAGGAACCGGACGTCCAGGTCACGGGGGGGGCACAGCCTTGCAGATGGGGGACCGGCCGTGCAAGGCTCAAAGCTGGAGGCCTGGGTATGGGCAGACACAGGCACGGGGAGCCCCCAGGAGAGGGGGCTGGAGTCCTCAGATGCGGGTGAGCACGGCCCCTCCAGGCCCCTGTGGCGGCTGGACTGGCCGGATGTCCCTGCGGCAGCTGGACGGCTGGATGTCGCAGACAGAGCCTGCTTTCGCAGAGACGGATGTCAGCTCTGGGCGTCGGCGCGCTGGGGATCGGGGCCCACGCTGAGCCACCTGGCGGGTCCGCAGCTCCTGGCCGCATTTCCATTTTGGAAATGATTCACTCCTTACGATAGCAGTACGGAAAACCTGATACAGGGGTTCTGAGGTATGTGTGAAGTTCACCCAAGAGTCTGTTTTGAGGCATCGTGTAAAAGGAAGGAAACTCAGGTGTGGCCGTGGCCAGTGCGATGCCACAGCGTCCTACATTCCCGATGCAGAAACGCCGGTGACCTCAAGCACAGCCTCAGAGCCGCGGGAGGGAGAAGGACACAAAGGCTAATGTATCTGAATCCCCGTAACATTTTCCATCCTGTTCTATGACGTCGTAGGATCTTCCAGAATTTTCACCCCATCATTTGAAAATAGCCGACTCACGAGAGGAATTTATCAAAAGCCAAAGCATCTCCCCGTGTCAGCGCCTGGTGAGCTCCGGCCCAGACAACCCTCTCGTTCCAGAGTTTGGGATGACAGCCCCCGCCTCAGTCTGCAAGTCGCAGGGCGAACGCCCAGCTTGGTGCGAAGGTCTGGGGCTTACACGGGGAGAATTTTTCTCTGCCTTCAAGCTGGACTTGAGTACGTGAGGACCAGCAGGGAGGAGGACTGCGTCAGCTCTCAAGGGTTAATGCTTGTGGCTGGGGGGAAAGGGAGGAGGACACTGAGGTGTGTACAAGCAGACGGTCTGTCCTCAGGGCATAGCACAGGAAGTAGTGGTGGCCGTGCGGGATGGGAAGGAGCAGATGCAAGGTCGCTCGGGGAAAAGTGACAGACCCAGCCTGAGGACAGCTTGTGGGGACTCTGTGGGCCACAATCCGCACCCTGCATGTTCTCAGAAAAGAGTGGCTCTGTTTCTCTTGCTTCTAGAAACAAAGTCAAACTGTCTGCAGACACACCACCACCTAGAAACCAGAGATGACCTTTCCAAATGTGAAGGGCACACAGATCCACCGGAGATCTTGCAGAAACATGGAGTCTGGCTCAGGGTCAGAGAAGAGCCAGGCTGCCCCATCGGTGTGCTGTAGGTGCCATGAGAAATCGAGGCGAGAGGAGGTTCGGCGATGGGAGCTAACCCACCCTGGAGCGACAGCAGAACCGGTGTAGGACCCAGGTTTATTGACTCTCCCCTTAGAAGTTAAAGGGTGGGCTTCACCCTGGAGGGGACACGGGGCTCCTTCTCAGGCTCCTCAAACTCGGAATCCCTTAGTTCCTCTCCACTCTGGAATCAGCTTCCGTGCTCTCAGGAATCAACCTCCAAGAAGTGCGAAGATATTACCGACATTTTATTTTCCGAGCTCATGTCATAGAAACCATCAGAGCATCTTAACCCCTGCTCACTGGCTGCATCTACAAAAAATTCACACATTTCCTTTTTCCCCAATTTAAAAACTTCCTAAAACACAACAGATGAGTGTCCTGACAGCATATTCCAAAAGGCAACAGCTCCTTGCAAACGTAACCAGGGAGTGAGACCTCAAGACAAAAGGGGTCTCCAGTCTTTGTGCTCCCTGCCCCGCCCCGGGGTCCCTTCCTCTCGGTATCAGCTCTTGACAGCTTGCCTCAATCTCGGCTGCCCACCGCCATGGGCCCCTGCCCACGTGTGCACAGCGTCCCGCTGCCCTGCGCGTGGTAGCGGGGCGTCCCTGCACCCAGATCCGTCCGGCTGAGGTCTCGCAGTCTGAAGGCTCCAAGGACCTGAAGCAACAAGGACAGCCAGCTGGAGCTCCAGGCAGCACATGAAGGCATCGCTGGGCCATAAAATCCCATCGGACATGTGCGCCTCCAAGCCTTCCTCCGCGGAACCAAGAAAAAAGATGAAGCCAGACCCGTCTTCACCGCACAGATATATCTCCATACCGTGATGGTATGTTTTGAGAAGAATTTTCTAACTTGGAACTCAAAGAACAATGAAATTACATTCACGGGCTCTGCCCCATATGGCCATTTGTTGGAAAAAAAAAAATTAGTTTTAACTTCCTTTGTACAGAGTAGACCCAACCATCGACTTCCAAAGTTACCGACTTGAATGTTAGCGAAGAACACAAAATGCGGTTGGCCCCGCGTGCGGCTGGGACTTACTCTGGCCGACGTACCGGCTCGGGCGTCTGATTTGGTGGGTGTGCGGAGTGTGTAAAGTCCATAAACGACACCTTTACGGGACCCAGAGCCTCACTATTTTAAAGGCTTGTAAAGATGTGTCGCTTCTGTATCTTTGTCTGTTGTGCTGGTCTTAGTCTGGCTGCGCTTCCTGGCGGTGGGACCAGAGACCAGAGGGCCAGCCCAGCTATAGCCTGATTCCTGTGGGGAGGTGCATTCCTCTGTGAGCTTTGCTTGATAACGAGGATTTCATGAACACGTTCTGGGGGATGTGAAGCCTACCTGGTGGAAATGGGGCCAGAGGGGCCCTCCTTCCAAACGGCAGGTGTTTTCTCCAACATCGGAAGGCAAGGGGGGCACAGAATCTGCAGCTTTCCCCTGGCCAGGCTAGAAAGAGAGGAGCCCACGTGTGCAGAGCCGAGAGAGAAGCCTGAAGTCCGGGTGGAAACATGCAGCCCCCGGCGCCTCCGTGAGGAGTCAGTGATGCAGTGGGCAAGGCCGAGCAAGCTGTTCTCTGCGCCCCGCCCCGGGCCCTTCCCACGCCCCCAGTCTGCAGCCTTCAGCCTAACCCCTCTGACACCGCCCTTGTCTGTCTGCCCAGGAGAGGAGCTTGCTCTGCTCTGGGCAAGTGGGATCCGTAGGGCCCTTCGCCAGCCCGGGGCTTCAGCAGATCTGCTCCTGCAGCCTGGCGGAACACAGGCTTTGTTCTATTATTTACAAACGGCATCAAAGAAACCCAGTCCTGGAGGCTGCCTTGCTCCTGCACCTCTGGGGCTCAGCCCAGCAGATGCACAGTGTGCGGAGACCCTGTTCTGTGCAGCAGGGAGGTACCTCCTGTGGCCGGAGCCCTCCTGTGGGATCTGGCACCAGTGTGCCCTGAGCTCCTGCACCAGGAGGAAGGCAGGCCGCAGCCGGTGGCCCAGGCCCCGCCTGACCCTGGGACATAGCGCCCAGCACGAGTTTCAGGCTTTCCCCCGGAAGGTGGCCCGTGAGAGCTGTGGCCTCTGTGCAGGCTCCTGCCGTCTCCTTCGGAGAGTTGAGGCTGCCACAGTGAGGCTGTGTTGGAGAATGAGTCAGCGCCTGCAAACCGTCTTTCGGTTCACCTGAAGCCCTCACTAGAAAGGACTCAGAAATCTCCCGGCCTGAAGCCAGCTGCCGGACAGCCCGTGCGCACCGGGCCCAAGAACGTAACTGCAGACAGATGTGGAAAGGCGTGTTTTGCGCTTAAACTTTCTCTCTTGCCAAAGGTGCTACTCAAGATGGTTCCAGAAAACAGGCTTTGAGAGTTCAATAGTGGCCTCAGAGGGGGGCTTCCCTCATCGAGGATCCCTCGCTGACCATGAGCCGGACTCCGCTGCGGGCTTCTCCCTTGGTAGTGACAAGCCATGCCTTTCGGTCAGATGACCAAACCCTGCATCATTCCCTGAAAGAGTAAACAGAGTAAACTGATCCCGGTGGCCGACTATCCCTTCCTCCATCCGGGCATCTGTCACCCGTCCATCATCCATCTGTCCATCCATCCCCCTCCATCCACCCTTCCATCCGTCCATCCATCCATCCACCTTCTCCTTTGTCCCAATAAAAAAACAAAACAAAACAAAAACAAACAAACAACAAACCTAAAGGCCAGAATTGTTTAGATACTTGAAGTAGGGAAAGAGGATGGAGGAGAGGACAAATAGGGAAAAAAGTGGAAGAGCAGATAAAGGTGTGGCCTGTGAGGGGAGGACTACGTCCTTTCAGATCCGGGGGGCCTACCAGGAAATACACATTCCATCCTGGCCTGGCACTTGGCTCAGAAATGGTCACAGGACCCTAGTAGATCCGGCCAGCGTTTGCCCTGGGACTTCGCACAGAGCAAGCAGGAAGGGGGTGAGGGAGCGGGAGGCTGGGGCTGGAGGGGCCGCCGCGAGGTGCCGCTTGCTCCAGAAGGGAGCCAAAGCAGCGTCAGGAGAAGTGGGAGAATGACACGGGTCCTTGCGACTTCGTCTGGGCTCGCGGGTCCAACCACATCCAGTCTCTCGGCTGCGGGAGCTGAGGCATCCTGCTCGTCTTACAGAAGCCCGTCGAAGCTGGCACCTGGCTTCTAGACCCAGCAGTCCTAGTGGGTCCAGCCAGCACCGGGGTTTCCCTCCTCTGGCTAGGGCAACCCCCTCAGCCGTGGGGGGGAGCAGAGACGAGGGCGGCGCGTCCCTGGCCACTCTGACGAGCCCTCGGAGTTCACTCCGGAGCCACCAGATGTCTTCGGAGACGGTGCTCCTGGGGATTCCAGGGCAGCAAGGCTGGACGTGGCCAGACCTCACCCCCAGGGGTCCTTTGTGACCAGAGGCGTGTGTTCTGCCCTGCGCCAGTTTTCCAGGAGTGGCGGTGCTCGGTGCCAGAGTGACACCTGGTGCCTCACAGCCAAGGACACTTTCATCTACTTAAAGTAGAAACATCAGAGGCTAAAAAAAAAAAAAAAAAAAAAAAAGAAATCACACTCCCAGGAAACGTGTCAGTTGTGCTCACTGTTGTGTTACATTGTAGCTTTGGAAGTCATTAGCTACTTGACAGTCGAGAAACTCCATCTCCATGGAAATGATTTTCCAGTGAGCTGACGCCCGCCCGTGATGAAGGTCTGAAGAGGCGCCCTCTCACCCCCAGGAGGACAGAAGGTTTTGTTTTATTTTTAGAAGCGAGATAGCCTGGATTCCAGGTCTTGGTTACAATGATTTAGGCAGCCATGGAACATCAACAAATAATAATACCCCCCTTTGTTCCCTTTGTTCCCTTTGTTCAATAGACCGTCGGCAACCTCTGAAAAATGTCTTCCTGGATCTTCGTTAACATCTTGCGATATAACACCGACATTTTCAGGACATTTTTCAACATGCCAGACAGTATGTAGCTACTTGGATTCAAACGAAAAGATTGCCACTGTCCCTGCCCCTGCCTTTAAGGGGACAACAGCTGCATCGGAAGCAAGGAGGAGGGGCCGGCGCGCAGGGCGGCTGCAGGCTCGCGTGGTAAATGCCAGAGCGAAGTGCGACCGTGGAACGGGGAGACCTCAGGCTTCTCCGCAAATCGAGGCCACCGGTGGCCTTCCAGAAAGAAGGTCTCCATAAAGCACCCGATTGCCCTGCCAGTGAAGGGAACTGGATTCTGAAGATGCTGAGGTTGAACCACTCGTGCCTGGCCCCACCTTTCAGTCCTTCAGGGTTGCGGGACGCCGCGACGTCGTACCAGGAGGACAGCCACCCACATGTGAGGCCGCTGTGGGGCCGGTTTCCAGGCCGGCACAGCGCCCGAGCGACGCTGGGATTCTGTGGCCAAGAGAGTTAGCTGGTGTTGGTCGTGCGTGGCCTATGCTCACGTGCAATTGGAGGTGACATCCGGGGGCTCGCTCCTGGAGTCGGGAAATGCTGATTTTTTTAACCGGTCATACTAATAAGGTTGAATGTTGCTTTGAAATATCAAATCAGACCAAGAAACACCTATTTAGAAAGCAAGCTGGTGTGCCTCCAAAATCCTCGAGAGGAGGCAGAAACCGGTGACGGTCAAAGCCAAGCGTCTAGTACAAGAACATTTCTCACTCTAACCCAAGCTGTTTCCGCAGAGCGGAGTATTACCGCGGCAGAACCTCTGTCTTCGTGGTGACAACTGGGAAGACGAAGGTGAACCACACAGGCTTTACCGGAGGATTGGAGCCCCGGGGGCCGCGCCCACCCCTGGGAACCGTTCACACCACGTGTTTGTCACAGCAGCTCCCCAGACGCGCCTGACGTGAGGTCCCCTTGTGAGGAGATGTCACAAGACCTCATTTTCCACTGAGAATGTTGTTCATTTTGGCGACATGTTTAGCACATTTTTAAATACTATTTTAAAAAAATAGCAGGACTGAGCGTGGCGGTTGAGCGTTCACGTGCCCTGGGTGGACGGGGGCCACCATCCGCCCGCAGGATGATCCTGCCCCCTCCAGAAGGCGCGGGCTGCTTCCATTGCCTGCTCTTTCACTTCCCGAGCACGGACCAAGGGCCCACTGTGTGCCTCCTCTTCCCTGGAAAACTGTAATCCTAACGGAAGGAAAGCCCCATAAACAAGTGAGTAAATAAATGAACAGAACGCTTTCACTTACTGGCAGACGTACCTTGAAAATAAGAGGTTGCTGTGTTGGATGCCATGTGTGGGGCTGGGGCGCTATTTCCAAGGTGGGCCGAGAGGGTCTCTTAGGGTTAGTGACGTGTAAGCAAGGGGCAGAGGATGAGAAGATCCCAGACAGGACATTCCAGGAGCGGACGGCAAGTGCAAAGGCCCAGGGGCTGGCGTGGTTCACACCGTGGAAAGGAGAGAGGTTCCAGCGGGGCTGGGGAGGGCACACGTGAGGGTGGGTGGGCGCCGGCCAGAGAGTCTTACTCGAGCTGTTCCTCGCAGGGCTCAGGGCTCAGATGCCCCAGCAACACTCTCTTTTCCAGGAATTTGAATCTGGACTGGGACCCATCCCAAAACAGGGCTCCGAATGCTTTCCAGCAAGTCCGGGACAAGCCCAAGTGTGCAGGGCCGAGCGAGGAAAGGAGGGCCCATGGTGAGACACAGCCAGAAGTGGACGGAGCAGGCCACACGTGCCTCTGATGCCCTTCCGTTCCTGCCCTCACAGCACATGGAGCCTGCTGGGCGGCTCAAGGCAGCCCTGCATCCAGGAACTGAGCTGTCCTGTGTGCCCCAGCAGGTTGGACAAGTGCACCCGGGCTTCCGCCATGACACCCCGAAGTGCAGAGGAGAGCCACTGTCACTGGAGGTCCCTCTGTTGGCCCAAAAGTGCCCCTGGCAGGAGGGAGTCTGGTGGAGGAGCTGGCAGGTGCCGGGAGCAAGAGCAGGCTGCCGGGCGGCCCCAGGAAGCAAAGGCACGAGCCCCCAGGCCCCGCACAGCTGTCTCCACAGCAGGCTGGGTGTTGCCGCAGCACCCAGTGGGACGCAGTCTGTGATGGTGCTGGGGCCGCTGCTGGAGCGTCTGAGAGCCGAGCACCGGGCGTGGGGAGGGCGTGTCGGGGGCCAGCTAGCTGCGTCTGGGAATCCAGGAGGTTTCGGGGAGAGAACAGAGAAGGAGTGATCAGGCTTTGGGGTCAAGTCTCAGGACCCCAATGCACCCTCTGCTGCCAGTGCACCTCTGGGGGTGGGGCGGACAGCACCAGGCAGAGGCCTGGCGGTGGGGGGGTGGGTGGTGGGCAGACACACAACCACCGAAGGGCTGGGCGCACTGAGACGAGAAGGCCCCTCTGCTGTGACCTGCACCCGCCCCGCCGAGCAGCCCGGCTCTTGCCTTCCCCCACCCAATGTTCCAGCCCCCTCCTCCCCCTGTGCCTACCATGTGCACCGCATCAGACCTGGTCATGCTCAGGACCGGGACCAGCTGAACCAAACCCTACCACCTGGGGCTCTGGTCCCCCAGATGTGGCTCTGGACCTGCTTGGACTCCTGAAGCTTTTGGACATGACCCAGCCCTGGCCCCAGGCTGCTAGTACCTCTCCACTGGAGGAGTGGGCTTTCCCCCTCTGCACTCAGCTGGGCGGGGTCCCTCGGGGTCCCTCCAGGGGCACAGCATGCCCTCCTGGCCCTGGAGGGAATCCACGCTGTCAGGTACAGGGCCAGACTGAGCAGGGCCCCCTCTACTGCTGTGTCCAGCTCCAGGAAAACCCCACTCCTGAAGTGGGGCTGTGGGGACTCCTATTCCCCCACCCCAGGCAATTACATCTGCCCCTGAACCTTGATGAGGTGGGTTCGGGCCTTTCTGTTTGGAGGTGCCTGGGCCCCCACACAAACCAGATGCTGCAGACAGGGTCCCGAGGGAGGGGTCCCGAGGCCATGCTCCCCAGCCACACTGGGGTCCCCCTGCTCTGCTCTGCCTGGCACCCCCCCCCCATTAGCGTTATCCCTGTGGGATGGACCCTTGGCTTTGATCTTCAACGTCCAGGAAAACCAAGAGACTCAGGCCATTGTGCCCAGTTAGAAAAGCAGGGAATTCCCAGGAAACAGGGAGATGCCTTGAGGGACATGAGCAGCTTAGGGCACCGAGGGCCACGGGAGGGTGTGTGGAAACTTGGGGGGATAAGCAAGCCCTCAGAAGAGGGTGTGCATAGCTGTCCCCGTTCATCCCACACCCCGGGTTCGGCACGGATCCTCGGACCCTCCCCCAGATGCTGCCGCCTGGCCGAGCTGGGTCTGCGTGACACCGTGTCCCCGGGGCCCAAGCTGGCCTGGTCCTGGCATTGCCTGGGGAGGTGAAGGCTGCATGCCTGGAACTCGGCCACTTGCCTCCCAGGAAAGACCCAGACAACGCACCCAGTCGTTCCCATACCCCACTCCTTGGCCACCTCTCTGCTCCAAGCTTCTGGGGCAGAGCCGTGTCCTTGTTCTCGACACCAACACTGATATCCTGTAGAGGATGAGGGGAAGGTGGCCAGCCAGGGACAGGCTGCTCAAGCGCCTGGCACTGCTGAAGAGAGCCACCCGGAGCCCACGGCCTGGAGCCTCCCATCCACCCGAGGGGCCGCGGCCTGGGACGCAAAAGTGCGTCCCAGGACAGGAGCTGCGGAGGCCGACCATGCACGTCCCCCAGGCTTTCGTTTTGGTGACCCCTCAACTCTGGCTGCACGCGACCCTCCTCTGGTAGGACACACGTTCCCCCGAAGCAGGGTGAAGCTGCCTCTGGTCAACCGAGAGTGCAAGCTGTTTCACGCAGCCACAGGTGATCCCACATCTACTTTCTGGGGCGCCCAATTTCAGTTCTCATCAGCGGTCCTGTGGGGCTCCCGACTGGCGTTCGCCAGTGCGGCGTCTGCAGTGGCTGCTCAGCGCTCCGGCTGGGCTCCAAACACCATCCCCCGTGCTTAGGGACCAGGCGCTCCCGGGCCGCCCTCCACGCCCTGTGCCGGAGAAAAGCATCTTCAGGGTTGGCCGGCCCTCACCCCCCAAATCCCCCACCCCCCCCCCCCCGGCGGTGACACAGACCTCCCCCCGCCGCACCCGAGGGGCCTGCACAAGGCGACGGGGGCCCGCTGCCGTGGGCGCAGTCAGGGCGCACCCGACCCGAAGCACAGGCGGGCGAAGCCACAGGACAGCCGTGACCGAAGCCGACGTCAGTGGTACCACAGGGAAGCAGGTGGGCTGAATCCAGCTCACTTTGGTCCGTGTTGGAAGCAAACCACATCCGTCTTTCAAGATCAAGAAACTCTAGAAGTATCTTCGCTTTTGTGTGATTTAGTAACAGTGCTTAATTTACTCTTCAGTTCAAAATTACAGTGAAAGGAAGTTTGTAATTTGTATGATTAACCCAGGAGAAGCTGCAGTCGAAAAGGAGAGCAGTGTCCAAGGGACACGTGCATCAGAACGGTTTCCGACTTCGCCGTCGGGCCCCGTCTTACTTGTCATCACCGTAACCACCTCGTACTTATGTAGAGAATTCAATAGATTTAGGGATGAAGGAAAGTGTGCTCTCGGGAGAAGACCGGAACAGAGGCCCAGCCGGCATCACACCAGGCCCAGGACCTGACGTGAGCTTGAACGAGTCAGTGACAGCGGCTGCAGGGTCAACGGCACACCTCACCAATGTGTCTCGCCCTCCTCCAGAACTCTGGGGCCAAGGAGTCGGGGCAATGACCACACCAGCTTGGGAAAGGCTGGGAAGACACATGGAGCAGTGGCTGGCGGCCTGGCGCGAGGTGCTGTGGCTGTGGGCCATGGCCACGGACTGTGGCCGTCCCACATGGCGGCTCGCAGTAGGGGCTGCCGGGTGCTCATTTCCACGTGGGCTGTTTGAAATGGAGACCAAAGTAATTTTGAAATTTGGGTGGGTGGGATATTTTTCTTAAATAAAGCATCTTAAAATATGTGTAATATGGAGGAAGAAGTAATGATGTCGCCTGAGATCTCACACGTCTAAGACCAAGTGAAAGAATCTCATGAACTACACGTTGGAAACAACATTGTTCAGCGGGCTGGGTTCTGGGTGTGAATATCGGGAGCTCACATGTGGGAGGTATTTGAAAACACCCAGATGGAAATAAATCCACAGAGAAAAAAGAGCATATCCAAAATGCAGAAGCAGGCATAGCCCCCACGATCCACCGGCCGCCCTGGTCCCGGCCCAGGGCGGGGGAACCACCTGGATTTGGGGAAGTTTCTCTCTCATGGGGATTAATCAGACCCATGGGGAGAAGAGAAGACATCATCTCAGGAATTAGTCACCTGAAATGTTTCATGTGTTCAGGAGCTCTGACCAGATTTGGGAGAAGGGCGGCATTCAGGAGACACTGTCCAGGTCGCCGTGCTCACAGGGTGACCAGGGCTGGGCAATCTGGAAGCTAGAGTTACTGTACGACATGGTATTATCATTATTACTCACAGTGATCATTTATTAAAGATCTACAATGGGATAACCATTTTTCTACGCATTCCTTCACTTTGTTCTCAGAGTCACCTTATGAAATAGGTTAAAAGTTTGTGTTTACATTAATTAACTGATTAATTAATTCTTTCCCCAGAGAACCCAAAGACATGATACAAGATTCCAAAGGGATGAAGGGTACCATGAAAAGGGGGCCCGCGACTGCCTCCTTGCGCCGGTCCCTCCTAGAGAAGCAGCGTCAGGAATGCTTCTGCGAATTTCCCCCCAGATACAGTTGATGCGTTTCTCGATGAATGATAAAGACCACACTCGGCCCTTGGCAGCTCATTTGTGACTTTGCCCTCAACAGGGCTTCTTGGGCGATGACACCTGGTCCTTTGGAGCTGGCCCATCTCAGCACATACGTCACCTCATTCAAATTGATGGTGGCGTAGAATTCCACTTACGTTACCAGCCCCTCCCGAGGGCCCTCTGCTGCCGTGTTTTACTATTACAGATATAACACCTCCGGGGACAAGCTGGTGTGAGCCCTTCCACACGGGTGTGAACGTCTGTGATGCACGGCTTCTCAAAGTGTGGTCCCTGCAGCTCTGAGACCCTTCCTGGGGCCCGGCAAGGGGCTTCCTTGTCCAGCTTCACTCTGGAGTGCAGCCAGATTTCCTGCACATTCGTCAGCCAGCGTGACATGTCACATATCACACAGGCTGGACGCAGACGCAGACGTGCGGGCCCAGGTATCTTCTCTCAGCCTAGACACCAAAGGAATTTGCAATAAAATAAAATAAAATAAAACGATGCCCTCTTTCACTAATTTTTTTGAAAATATAATTTTTAATAAAGTATGTCCTACTTCTGTTCTCATGCAATGGGTTTCTTATTTTATAATAGATATCTTTTAAATTTCAGTTTTAAATTCAATATGGTAAATACCAGTCATTTTCAGAATCCTCAGTAATTTTTAGTGTGTGAAGTAGTCAGAAAGTTGAAGAATTGCAGCTGTAATGTTCTATTCTAGAATTGGCGGATAAAGTATGTGCTTTCACATTTTGATAGATATTGTCAAATATCCCTCCATGTAAGTTCTACCAATCTGCATTCCTCCCAGGGATGTATAAAGTTGCCTATTTCCTCAAAGCCTGCCCAGTGGGTGTTAACAAGCTTCTTGATCTTTGTCCACCTGATTGATGCTCAAGACACCACCTCCTTATAGTTTAATTCTGCATTAACTTGAGTGTAACTTTATTTGGTTGAGAATCAGTGATATTCTCTTTTTGGTAAATTATGTGTTCATGCTCTTTGTCCATTTTCCCACTAGATTATTTGTCGTTTTCTCGATTTATAAGTGCTCTTTCTATGTTAAAGACCTTGGCCATTTGGATATACCTTGTACTTTCCTCTCTTACTGGATCCATTTCTGGACTTCCTGTTCTATTCCAGTAGCTTTCAACAACCAAGCAAAGAAGACTTTTCCAACCACTTGAGTTATTTATGAGCTGGCTTTCTTGCTAAGACATGGGGATGTTCTCAAAGGAAAATGTTTGCACCAAACAAACAAAATGTTTGCCACCAAACCCCCAGCCTCCCGAGAGAAGTGAAGTCCAGGAGGGAAGGCTTCCATCTTGCCACACGACGTCAGCTCTAGAGCCAAGTGTATCCATGTCCTAGTGCTGTTGTAACAAAGCATCACAAGTTTGTCTCCCTGGGTTCTCATTCCAAACAAGTATTTGCTGCTTATCTGAAATTCACATTTAACCCAGCATCATGTCTTTTTTATTTACTAAATCCAGCGACCCTACCTCTGGTCTCACATTTGTTCTACAAGTGAAAAATTCAGGCATAGGCTAGTTCTAAAAAAATAACAGACAAAAATGGGGGCAAGAGGGATTTTATTTGAGGTGATTCACTGTACTGTTGAGGGCTGCACTTAACTTCTGTGGGTTTTGATTTTTCAATAAAGGAAGAATTGGAGGCTAAAAACACCTGCCTCTAATAAATTCCCAAATCCGCCAGGAGATGAATAGAAGCAAAGTATGCAATAGTTCTCCGAGCTCCTGGGGAAACTGCATTTCATAATCAAAGGTATTTATTACAGCAATTCCTCCGGAAGCCTGCGTTCCTGGACTTCCCTCTGGCCTCCCAGCGTGCTGCAGTCACTGTCCACCATTTCTCCCAGCCCCGCTGACAAGTCCCCGGAGGAGGCAATTATGCCCTAACCTTCCACCCCGGAGACCAGAGTTCAGGCTCTGTTTCTGTTTTACTTCCCCTCTGGGGCCTGAACTGCTTCTGATGTCAGCTCTCTCCTTCTGCACGCTACTGTTTAACTCTTTGAAGGGAATTCCGCAGCAAGCTCCGGAAAGATGCTGCGTAAACAGATTTCGGGTCCCTCCTTCGTTGCCCATCTGTGAGCATTCAGAAACATGCTCTGTCTTCCCCAGCCACAGTGTGCAATGAACAATGCTCTCGTGTTTTCATTTCTGATCTCACAGGGAGAACTGTAGAAAAAATGAATGCAAATGAGTATTTTGATGGATAAGAGCTCAGGCTCCTCGTTACTACTGATTCGCTCAAGGGCAGGGATCTGGACTTGTCGGTTTTCTTCGAGACCGTGCTTCTTCCTTCTCTGTTCTGTCCGTTCTCGGTGCTGCCATCAAAGGGGGCAAGCAAGGGCAGCTTCTGGTTCTCAGAGTTCAGGAAATGTATTTCATTTCCTTTGGAGGTAGATGGGTCTTATCAAAACAGGCGGTAGCTTCACGATCACTAGCCGGACTCAGCGGGGAAGCCTCCAACAAGTAATCTAATCCATGGGTCACATGCTCTACCTCTTCAGGAAGGAAGGAGTGGTTGAGATTTTTAAAAAACCCAACAAAACCGCAGACCTTTTATGGCCCTTTGTCCAAGAGAGGAGTTAAACCACCATCTCCTGTCAGTATTCCTCAAAAACGTTTGTGTGACTCTAATGATACTGGTGGCCACACTTCCTCTGGGTTGTTTGTGAACAGATCGGATCACGTGTGAGTGCGAATGACCAACTAGTAGACAGCCCGACACACAGGCGGTCATGGTGGGGCCCACAGAATTACCCCGGCTTCTGCAGGGCCTGGCACTGAGTAAGTCAGCTCTAAAGTAATAGTCACCAAGCCCAGGATAGTTCTCAAAGTTGATTCATCTGTCCTTTTTCATAGAATGGACTTCAACAGACGCCTTCTCTCCTTAGAATATGTTTCAGAAACATGTGACCCCTGGTTGTAACACTTACTTGCATTTCTTCTCTTCCTTTTCTAGAAGAAAAATTCTTAAGGAAACATTCCCTTTGTTAGCAGCAATCTCTACTTCACATGCCTTAGGGTTGTTGCTGTCATTTTGGTCATTCTGAAAAACCCACCCAGAATTCCATTAAATCAGCACAAAACAGAGGCCCTTTCCCCTGTGCACAGCCTTCCTCCCCCGGCACTTGTGTGGAACACATGACCTCCAACTTTTTCTCTCCCTTTTTCTGTGAATTGAATACTGTTTTCGATGCCAGCAGATTCCTTGTGGTAGGGACGTGTAAAGGATTCTTTGGAAGAGCATATGCTCTTTTTTTCTAATCTGCATTTAATGGTCACCTCCTAATTCGTGTGTGTTGTGACCTTCAGTGTTCGTTCCTTTGGCTCTCTGGAAATGGAGCACACCAGTGTTGGACTTTTCTTCCCATTTCCATCAAACCCTACTATGGTGCAATGTTACAGGTAATGTTTTGCGAGGATAGTATCCAAACACTCCAGGCGTGTGCTCAAGGACTTGGTCTAAAACAGATGAAATATTTAAGATCCAGAAGAGCGGTGACGCGTGTCTCCACAAATATATCACAACCCGTTGCTCCCTTTGGATACAATGTCAAGACCGTCACAGTGGTCCCCATTTAACAGAGTGAGGCTTCACGACTGCGACAGAGCCAGCCTCCCTGACTCACTGAAGTTATGCCACGTTCTGTGGCTTCTGGAACAAAAGGTAGGATTCTTACTACCAAATAATAGACAGATGTGGCATTTCAATAGACATTTCTCCTGTCCATCTTTTTTTACTCCCTCACTCAGCAGTATCTTTCCTGCACAACTCCTCGTTCTTCATGTGCATTTCTCGGTTCCCTGCATCCACCACCTGGGAAAAGGGAGCAACGCACTTGCTGACTGACTCATGACCACAGCTAATAAAGGACTGACGGTCCATCCCCAGCGGAAGCACGGGGTGCAGGTCGTTTTTAACGACATTGGGAGGTGCCTTGCATTCTTTCCCATTTCAGCTCTCCAAAGGTCAGGCGGATCGCCCTTATCTTGGAGATAAGTAACCAAGGCACAACAGATGCACGACGTTTTCTATAAACCGAGACTCATCACTCATCCGTATATGAGTTGATACAGGATCCCGCCATCAGAAAGAAAGAGCAGGATATTTTCAACTATTACCTGGTGATAACTTTGTCAACGAGGAGACCCCTGAGGCCTCTGGCTGTGTAGCTTGAAGGCAGGGCCTGAGCTATGTTCGTCTTCAGAGCCTAGCGCCGCGCCTGACCAGGCCTACAGTGAATGTTTGCCAAATTGACTTACATTTTTGAGATTATGATACAGTTTTCAAATTGCGAAAGTCTATGAGATAGAATTGTTTTTAGTTTAGTGTTAGAGTATTTAATGAATTCTTTTTTTTTTTTTAAGATTTTATTTATTTGACAGACAGAGATCACAAGTAGGCAGAGAGGCAGGCAGAGAGAGGGGGAAGCAGGCTCCTCACTGAGCAGGGAGCCCGATGCGGGGCTCGATCCCAAGACCCTGAGACCATGACCTGAGCCAAAGGCAGAGGCTTAACCCACCGAGCCACCCAGGTGCCCCGAGTATTTAAGGAATTCTTACTGCTTGACAATCGGCGATCTGTGCAGCATTTGGGATGACTTTTCAGTAACCCTCACTCTGGTGGAAGGGAATTTTACTAAGGATTCAAGTCCAATACTTTTTTCCTTTTATTACGTCAACTATCATGACTTGGTCCTGGGTATTAAGACAAGATTGGCAATTCTCTTTAATCCACAAGTCTCTCCTCCGCACCCCAAGTAATTTACTTTTATATTGAAGAAAGCTGAATGACATTGGGCCTTAATCCCGTCTCACTGAATGATCCCAGAAACACAGACAGACGCTTGCCAAGCTTTACTCCAACACATAACCCGTGAAGCTATAAAATTTGACTGCTGGTTTTCTCATTTAGAATTTCAGATAACCCTGACCGGATCACTTATATCACAATCAAAAAGCAGGTGTGTTTGTTTTGGAGACAAAAACCAATGACAATAGAGCAGCACATTTACTAATTCTGGCACAAACAGAAACAGAAAATACGGGCCGCGCTTACTGCGTCTTTATTGCGTCTACGCCGACCCATCCCACCGTGTGCTCCGGGTCCTCTGGTCGGGTGCTCTGTGTATCACGCAGAGAGGACACTTTCCGCAGGGGACGGGTTGTTCGTGGACCAGATTCTCACTTCAAAAATATTCAGAATCTACGCCAGGGATGATATGGGAAAATGCCATTGACTGAGTGGGGATAAGGTGTTAGCAGGCTGCAGCCCCGCCCAGCCCCCGGTTCAAACGACGAACCGGGGGCAGCTGGGGGAAGTCCGCTTAGAAGTCACTCTGTGCCCCTCTTCGCTTTGGTTTCAGGACACTTGAAGAATTGGAGTAATTTGGGGACATGTTTTAAAGTACGAGGAAATAAATTGCCTTCCTAAAAATACCTCACGGTGAGCCAGGGAACTAGTGGTGTGTGACTGTTGTGAGTGCTAACCTGGAAAACAGCTTGCTTCTCCAGGGGCCGCCGCATGCTGGGACAGGCACGTCCCTGGGCCCCAGCCCTCAGAAGGGGCCTCCCGACGGAGGGAAGACCTGGGTTCTCGGTTGTGGGCGGGGGACACCTGCGAGGAATCCGGGAAGCATCGCGAGCAATGCCGCCACAATGAGGCCGACGACCTGAACAGGAATCCCCGGTGTCCGCAGGCAGCATCGGGACACAGTGCCGCAGGTGCTAAGTCCCCAAATTTGGCCTATCAAATAAATGCAAACCCAATAAAGCCCCCCCCACCCCCCGAGTTTTCATGGAGCTTTACAAGCCGATTCTAAAACAAAACCAAACAAAATGATGAAAAATTAAAGGCCCAGGAATGGTCAACACACGCAGGAAGAGGGAATGTGAGAACCGGATAGCAACATTTATTGTAAGCTATTAGGGTGCAAGCACAGGGACCTGTAGGGGCACGTGCACCGCAACTTCATAGCAGCGATGCCCACAACAGCCAAACTGTGGAAAGAGCCCAGACGTCCCTCGACACATGAATGGATAAAGATGTGGTTCATATAGGCAATGAAATATTACTCGGCCATCAAAAAGAATGAAATCTTGCCATTTGCAATGACATGGATGGAACTAGAGGGCACTATGCTAAGTGAAATAAGTCAGTCAGAGAAAGACAATTACCATATGATTTCACTCATATGTGGAATTTAAGAAACAAAACAGAGGAGCATAGGGGAAGGGAAGAAAAATATACAATAAGATAAAAACAGAGGGAGGAGGCCCCTAAGAGATTCTTAACTCCAGGAAACAATCTGGGCATTACCGGAGGACAGGTGGGTGGGGGAAGGGGTAACTGGGGAATGGGCATCAAGGAGGGCCCGTGATGTGATGAGTTCTGGGTGTGGAATGCCACTGAGAAATCACTAGATTGTACCCCTGAAGTGAATAATACACTATATGTTAACTAAATTGAATTTAAATTTTAAAAAAATTTAAAAATAGGGAAAAAAGCCAGTTGCTGATGATTGGTCAGTGGATTACAGTGGACAGCCCACACACAAGCCCACACCCACACGACCTTAGACTTACGTCACTGCGCTCACAACACTGCAGAGGGACGGAGAGGGATGACCCACCTCACAAAGGCGGGAAAGGCAAGCGTTCATTTGGAAAACCGGTGAGCAAGGATTCCTACTTCACACCTCATGCAAAGCAATCACTCAAGTGAAAACACTTCAAAACCCCTAGTAGAAAACACTGTAGATTTCGCTCTGTCCTCGTGGTAAAGAAGGAATCTTAAATAAGAATCATAAGTGTTAATCACGAAAAATAATATGCTAGATTCTATTAAAATTAGAAATTCTGCTCATCATAAAAACAACATAGAGAAAACACAGATTGTAAACGGGAGAAAACATTCTCGGTGCATTTAACCTGAAAGAATCAGTGTCAAGAATATGTAAATAACTAAAAATCCATAAGAAAATGATAAACAACCCTGTAGCAAAAAGGGACAAAAATCTGCCAGGCGTTTCAGAAAAGAGAGAACTCAACACCCAACAAGAAAATTAAGAGGTTGTTGGCCTCCTTAGTAATCAGAGAAATGCAAATCACCCTTTCAGATTCCGGAGGTCTGGGGTGGGGGTGGGGGTTGGGATTCAAGGATCTGCATTTCCAAAGAGTTCCTGTTCCCAGATGCTGCAGTGCAGAGATGTGACTTTCATAACTGCTGGCTGAAAGAGTATCTTTTAATACAGAAAGTACAAAAGCAACAAAACCCAAATCAAATGCTCCTCCTTAGGCTTGAGCGCACACATGCACCTGTTCTCTCCACGAAACCAAGCCACCAGGAGGACTGGAGCCGGCAGTGCCGGGGTGTGTGGGGGAGGGGGCACAGCCGGGTCCTTCCTGTGCAAGGTGTTGGTTGTGGGGGAGGTGAGTGTAGGGTTTTCGTTATAGGACTGAAAACAGGGAAGTGAACACGTGAAATAAATAAAAGGCAAGGGGGCAGGAGAGTCAAGTATGAACCAGTCACGGGAGTGCCGTGAATCAAGAACTAATTCAGTGACCTGAACCGGAGCCCTGTTTAAAAACATATAAAACAAGAGAAAAACAAACATGGATGCCAGTATGAACAGCAAGCGAGGAAGGTTCCAGCTGGATGCTTGAGGAGTCCCACGCATGGGGCCCAGGAAGCCCTGAAAGAGAACGGGTTGGGAGTGGCTCTGTGCAGCAAGGGGTCTGCAGGCTACAGTGGGGGTGGGGCGCGAGGAGGGAGGCAGGCTCACTGCTGGGCTGCCCCTCCCTTCAGGCATTTGTGGGGTACAAGATGAGGGAGTGGCAGGGAGACAGGAGGGAGTGCGTCCCAGCACATCCCTGAGCGGCCTGGGCAGATTCGTCATCTGTTGAGTAGGGACCCACCACGCGGTCAGTGTGGACATGATCTCCAGCAGGGGACGAGGGTTGTTCTGCAAACGGCCGAGCTAAGGAAACACCAGCACTCATGATAAGAAGGAGGTGACATCTAACAACGGGCTCTGGCGGTGTCTCCTTTCCATCCGGTATCCTCGGTCACCTATAGGTAAAACAGAGGCCTCCACAGCCCACCTGCCCTTTCTCTGTCCACTGACCCAGCTCTGCTTTCTGCACGGCGTTTCTCACCATCTGAAGCTGACGCACGTGGACTCATTAGCTTGATTACTGCACATCTGCTCCAAAAGACACAGGCTCCGGGAGGACAGGGTCTGGTCTATCCCACTTCAAGGGCCCTGGCCACCTCGACCCAGAAGTGCAGGGTCCCCACGCCTGGTGCCGGCCAGCAGCTCTCTGGAGACGCTGAAGGCCTTGCTGGCAAGACCCTAGGGGGCGAGTCCCCTGCTGGCAGCGGGGGCCCCGGGCCTTCCCCACGGTGGGTGCTGGGATGAGGGTCTCTTCAGGGTCCACTGCGGAGAGGGCCATCATGTGGTTCGTTACGGAGACGATTTTCTAGCTTCGCTCCAGCGTTCTGGTTCTGACTCCTCCAAACTCAGGACGACTCAGGAATCGCATGGCCCTGAAGTTCTGATCCAGTAGAGCCCGTCAGTCCTGCTGGGGTTCTGCACCCACGGAAGCGCTGACACTGGGCCAGACCTGGACCGCATCCCCACAGCTTCTGACGTGGCTGAGCTGCGTGTGGCCTGGGCACCAGGATTCTTTAAAAAAATCACCGAGAACTGTTCGAACGGCAGCCAAGATTGAGAGCCCCGACCGGACAGCAAGGCCGTGACTTCCAGTTCTTAGAAAGAAAACATGAAACCATGAGCATCGCTGGGCATGGCCGTTCTGTTACCGGTTGACTTAAGTCCCTCCAAATTCCTGTGTTGAAGCTCTCACCCCCCAGGACCTCACCTTATTTGGAAACAGGGTCTTTACATTGGTAATCAAGCTAAAATGACATCTGAGGGGAGGATACCATACGACTCCCACAAAGGGGCAATGTGGACACAGACATTCACAGAACAAAGATGATGTGGAGACAGGGGAGGACGGGTCTGCCCCCATGAGCCTCCCGGAGAACGCGCCTGCAGACAGCGAGGGGACCCGCTCTTGGGCTCCGGGCCTCCCCCCCCCCCCCGTGCGCTCAGTTCCCACAGCGACAGCCCAGCTGAGCATAGACCCAGCTGAGCATAGACGGTGCACGGGGCCTCAGGGCTTATGAGCAGAAATCCTGGCCCCAACTATTTCACCTTCCAAGGGCTCACGCTGTGAAATGGGCCTGTCATTACCATCCTTCCCTGTGACAGTGCTGAGGTCCAGAGAACCAGAGCCCCTGTGGACACAGGTGTGGCTGGGGATCCCATCCCTGGTCTGTGCCCCGCCCCGCCAGAGCCAGGGAAGGTGCTGGGGCCCGAGGGGGAGGGTGCGGGAGAGCAGGGATGAGGTGCACCGGGACACCTCCCTGGTCTGACCCGTGTGCTCAGGACGTTGGTGGCCACCTCTCAGCTCCTGCCACTCTATGGTGGGAACCTCAGGGCTGCCTGTGGTCGTCCTTCCTCCTTCCCCACAGCTCACCCTGGCAGCTCCAGAAAGTCAGGGGCAGGTCAGGACCCGCGTGATTTCTAGGTGCCGTGAGCTGGGTGACACGGCCTGTGCCCGGAGGACCTTCGCCCCTGCAAGGAAAACATTCCCTTTTCCTTAAATGGAAGTCAATATGCCACAAAATTTCTCTTTCAAATTAGAGCTTCCGGACTGTAGTCCCTGAATCCTCTGGGGTGAGCTAATGCGGCTTGACACCCTGCCTTGAAGCTCCTTCTTTGCTTGACCTCTTTTTCCAACCAAGTCACGGCTTGTGAGCTCAGCCGGCAGGCGGGGGATGGCGGGCCCCCACCCCCACCCGGTCCAGGAACTGTGCTGAGGAAGGCGCCGGTGCCCTGCCTGGTTTGAAAACATATTTGGTGAAGGCCTTCATGCAACTCTAGCTCCACGGATTATAGCTCAGACTCTGAAGTAAAATGCAGAGGGGGGGGCGCCTGGGGGGCTCAGTTGGTGAAGTGCCTGCTGCGGCTCAGGTCATGATCCCGGCGTCCTGAGATCGAGTCCCGCCTCGGACTCCCTGCTCAGCAGAATCTGCGCCTCACTCTGCCTGCAGCTCCCCTGCTTGTGTGCGCGCGCGCTCTCTCTCTCTCTGACAAATAAACAAATAAATAATCTTTAAAAATAAATAAATACAATAAGATGCAGAGAGGAAACACCTACACTTCCAAGACTTGCACAGCCCCGGTTCCAGAATATTGTAGTGGCTTCCACCATCTTCCTGCAGACTTAGTAACATGAGCGTCCTTGCTCCTTAACCAGAGCCCCTGCCGCAAACCTCGCTCTCCTCCATGCACTGCCGGGCCCCAAGAGCGGGACCTCCCTCCTCCTGGCTTCCTCCTCCACCTCAGTTCAGGGAGCACGTGTGTGCACGAATGCACATATCTGTGTGAGTACACGTGTGTTGGTGAGAAAGGCGAGGGCCGTGTGGGGGAAGAACATGGATGCTGAACCGGCCATGAGACAGAGGAGCTCGCATCCTGGGGTTCCCACCAGTCTCCTGGGGCTGCCACGGAAATCACCACAGACCGGGGGCTTGCAAGAAGAGGAATATGTCCCTTGTGGCCTGGAGACAAGGGTCTGAAATCAAGGTGTCAGCAGGGCCCGCTGCCTGGGAGGGCCCTAGGGGAGGAGCCCTGCTGCCTCTCGCACCCCTGCTGCTGGGACCACCAGGCCTTCCTGTGGGGAAGTGGGGGGCTGGGTCCCACTGCTGCTCTGTTTTCATGGGCCTCCTTCCAGGAGTGTCCGCGCCTCCCATCTTCCCCTCCTCATGTTTTAGGACACCTGCTGTCGGATTCAGATCCCAGCCTAAATCCAGGGAGGCCTCGTCCTGAGAGCCTCAAATCCGGCTGCAAAGGTCCTTTGCCCAATGAGGCCATATCTGCAGGTGCTAAGGGTGAGGACGCGGACACATCCTTTGAAGGGCCCGGAGCTGAGGATGACACGGCCGACAAGAGATCCCCAGTGGTGGAGAGGAGGGCAGAGGTCTCCGCAGAGCCAGGAGCGCAGCCCCAAGGGAAGGGGACGGTACCCCTGCCAGTGCACAGAGCATCGGGCCAGACTACCACCGCCGCCCCGTGCGACCTCCGCTCTCCCCTGCCGCCTCTGCTTGGAGCCCCACTCCAGAGGCGGTGTAGACCGCCCTGCGCAGGGTGGGTGGAAGAGGAGAACCGTCTGGCTGAGAAGTGAAGACGGGACTACTGGATGCGGCGGGCTTGTTCATCGCTAAGCAGCCTGTGCTTGTGATTAAAATGAACAACATCTTGAGCTTGAGAATGACCAGAAAAACCTTGGGGTTTGTCCAAGTAATCTGTCCAAATTTCATCCAAGTAAATAGGAAAAAAAATCATCACAAAATCAATTTTAAAAGAAAGTGGGAAACCAGAAAAGAAAAAAAAAGAAAAGAAAAAGAAATGTTTGTCATTCTCTGTAATGGTTTCAAATACACTGTGCTGGGATTGACTGTCGAGGACATTGCCTGCCCCAGGGCCAGGAAGGGGCTGGCCCCGGTATACCCCAGAAGGTGACTCGAAGACAGAAGAAAATTGCCGATGTTCCTGTGTCCCAGTGTCAGTGTCCTTAAGGAGCTGACATGCGGCGCTGGGAGCGATCCCCACTGCCTGACCTTTCTGACCTTTGCTGTCCCGGCTCCTTTGAGCCTGTGTGGTCGCCCTGGAAATGCCCTCCCTGCCCCGGGCCACAGGGGTCTGTTTCTTGCCCTTGCTGCCCTCGCTGGCCCATGGTATTCCGCCTCCCAGCTGTCCTTGGGGGGACGACTCAGGGGACAGCTTCCCACCGCGTGATGCAGAAGGCGAGCTCGCGCTGCAGGCAGCTGGAGACTCGAACCTCATACTCACAGGCCGAATGGAATAACCCGTGTCTTTGTCCGTCTGGGCTGCTGTAAGAACCGCACAGACCCTGCGACTCACCACAACAGAATCTTATCCTCATATCCCGGGTCAGGGCGTCAAGACGCTGCGGCGAGCGCTCCCTTTTGGGGACAGAGGCCGTCTCCCTGCTCTGTGATCCCAGAGCACAAGGGTCCGCTTCAGGGACCTCCATTATCAGGCACAAGTCCCAACGGTGAGGGCCACACCCTCATGACCCCATCACCTCCCAAAGGACCCCCTGCCTATACTCACCTTGGGGGGTAGTTTTCAGCTTACGAATTTGGGGGAGCACACAGATTCAGACCATAGTAACGGGTGTGCTTTGCAAACTACAGATCATTCTCCAGACCCAAGCCCTTATACTTGCATTTGTGTACGGCAGCAGTGAGGACCACTCCTGGGGAGGGCGGGTTCCAGCTGGATCCTGAAGTCCGACATGACTGCCCCGGAGCAGATTTTCACAAGAATGGCTGAGTGGAGAGGGTTTGGGAAAGGCGCGCTCTTCCCCTCGTGGGAAGTGAGGTTCTGTGTGGTTGTGTGTCTGCGGTGACGGGGGCAGAGAAGGCCGTCCTGGGACAAGGTTCCCGTCTGGGGAACAAAGCGTGGCTTTCAGGAGAGATGTATTACATCCAGAGAAGTCACCAGCAACCGGAACACAACGTGAAGACCCCGTGGCTTCCCCAGACCCTTGCTGGAGACGTCAGCCGAGGTCCCCCTGCAGCCACGCCGAGGTCCCCCTGCAGCCACGGTCCTTCCGCGGCCACCACACGCGGCCCCGAGGGCTGCCCTGGAGAGGGGGGCCTGGAAAGCAGCCCTGCCTTCGGGCTCCTCCCACGTCTCCTGCGTGGTGACTCGCCGCGGTCACACAGCACTTAGGGCGCGACTCCGTGCAGCACCTGCTGAGACGCGCGGAGGCACCGTCTACGCAGGCGGCTCAGGGTTCAGGAAACCTGCGCAGACAGTGTGTGCAGTTCTGACCCGCTCCCCCGACCTCTGCAGCGGCAGCGGGCCCCGGGGCCCAGCTCCGCGCGCAGGGTCTGCTCAGCTCCCCACGCCTCTGGCGTTTCTCCCGGACCCGCTCGCGCCCGGCTCGGAGGAGCGTGGAGAGGAGGCGGCGCCGGGGCGGCGGTCCTTACAGGGGTCCCAGCTCTCTGACCACGCCCTCGACACGCCCCGATCCGCTCTGACCACGCCCTCGACACGCCCCGACCCGCTCTGGCCACGCCCCGACCACGCCCTCAGACCGCCACGCCCTCCGGCCTCCTCCGGCCACGCCCCGGCCCCCAAGCCCCGAGCACGTTGCGGGTGGCATGTCGGTGCGGCCGCAGGGGCCCTCCCGGGAGTCTCCCTAACGCCCGCGAATCCCTGGGCGCACGTTCACGTTCGCGGCCAGTAACGGGCCCTGAAGCCTGAGTTGTCCCGGAGGGAACCGTGTCAGGACCCGGAGCGGGGTTGACTTCTCAGGGACCCGTGACCTGGAGAGCAGGTCGGCCCCAGGTTAAAGTCCTTCCCATCCGCGTGCGGACGAGCCGCTCAGCGGGCCGCGGGCACGCCCCGAACCCAGGCGCGGGAAAGGCTCTTCGGCCCGCAGGCGGGCAGGGAAGGGCATTAACTGACCACCCGCTTCCAGGGAAGGGCATTAACTGACCACCCGCGGAAGCGGCGGGGCTGAGGCCGATGCGGGGCTCGTGGAGCTCAGAGCCGAGACCGTGTTTCTGATGTAACGACGTGAGAACAGGCAACTCTCCTTGTGCCATCTGTGCTGTTGGTCTAGCAGTATGGGGCCCTTATGTTACGTTAACGCGCTTTCCTTCTGCGAATCTGTATCAACAGATGCACACGTGTGCATGTGTGTGTACGTGCGTGTGCATGTGTGTGCGCATACGTGCGTGTGCGCTCATGTATGCATGTGTCCGTGTATGCACGTGTGCGTGCATGTGTGTGCACATGTGTGCATGTATGCATGGGTGCAGGTGCATGCATGTGTGTGCATGTGTGCATGCATTATGTCTGCACATGTGTGTGCGCATGTGTGCATGTATGCATGGGTGCGGGTGCATGCATGTGTGCGCACATATGTCTGCACATGTGTGCGCATGTATGCATGTGTGTGCCTGCATACATGTGTGTGCGTACGAGCGTGTGCACGTATGTGCGCGCGCACGTATGTCTCCACATGTGCGCGCACGTATGCGTGTGTGCATGTATGCATGTATGCACCTGTGCGTGCATGTGCGCGTGTGTGCATGCATGCATGGATGCGGGTGCATGCATGTGCGTGCGTGTGTGCACGTGCATGTATGTGTGCATGCGTGTGTCCGTGCATGTGAGTGCGCATGTGTGCATGTATGTGTGCATGTATGTGTGCACATGCGTGTGTGTGCATGTATGCGTTGCGTGTGTGCATGTATATGCACGTACATCAGCATACGTGCACACACAAGCGTGCATTCGCTTTGCTCAGTGGTACCACCTTCCACGTGTCTCTTACAGATTTCAACCACTTCTCATCAAGAATGGGTGCTTTCCGCATATGGATGCCCCACTTGATATACACTTAATGGGAACCATCCGTGTCTTTCAGGGGTGGTTAACTTATAAAATGTTCAGGGTGACCTGCACCCCAGAACATCCTAATGTTTCCAGAAAATCATCAAGTCCAGGCAGCAGAGCAGTCCCGCCTCCTTCTTGGCAAAGCCTCCTACATTGAGAGCAGCCCAGCACAGTGCCACGAAGGCGGGGCAGAACAGTCCATGCCTTTCCGGGTCTCAGGTGGACTTGCTGGGATGGCCGTGCTGGGGTAGGGGGAGAATCCTGGCCCTGGCCCATCCGTGGAGACCTGGCAAAGGAAACTGGAGGTTGGCTTGCTGAGGATTTTTCTCAGAAACCATCGCGTCCCAGCTTCTGGGGGTCGCTGAGCCCACCTCCCCTCCACTCCCACTTGGCCATCATCGACAACAGCAGTGCTGTACAGCTCCTCTGGATTGCTGAGGCAGTAAGAAAATATCAGGATTTCTGCAAAATGATAAAATTTGCATGAGAAAGAGAATCATCAATAATTAAGGTGCTCTGGGCTGTCATCTTCCAAAAGAGGAACAGAAGCAGAAAGAAAACTTGCAAGACTGCATGTCAGGGCAACCAGCCATGATTATTAGGGAAAATTATGGCAAAAACATTTAAAACTGGAAGTCCACAGGGAGCCTAGGGACCGTCTAAGCCATTTTATTAAATGCCAATGAAAGAAGGTACACCATACATCAAAATGCCAAGCGAAAGTCCCGCTAATTTTTATAAATATGTGCCACATGGCTCCTGGGTGGCCCAATTGGTTAAGGGACTGCCTTTGGCTCAGGTCATGATCCTAGGATCGTGGGATCGGGCCCCAATCCACCTCCCTGATCAGTGGGGAGCCTGCTTCTCCCTCTCCCTCTGCTGTTCTGCCTGCTTGTGCTCTCTTACACTCTCTGTCAGATAGATAAATAAAATCTTTAAAAAAATATATAAGTATGTGCCACAAATAAGAGAAGCCGACAAAATCTTTCCTACAGTGGCACAGAAGCAACATTGGCAGCATTCTTTCCTTGTCCAACAGGCGTGTGCTAGCACTTAGGTTCCGGATCCGTGCTACGTGCCGGCACCAGGTCAAGCCTCCAGCCCAGCGAGGAGATGGGCGTCCACCCCTAGGTGTGCGGGTGGGGGAGTGGCACCCCACTGGGATCTGAAGAGGCTGGCTACAGCGGAGGGGATGGCGGGAGGGGAGGGGGCACCCCAGGCGGCATTACGGACAGAGCTCCAAAGTGAATACACCAGGAGGAAAGGAAAGCAGCCGGAGATGGGGGAGAAACTGATTTTCTGCACGTGGACGGAACAAAAGACTCGATATTCACAGAAGGAGATGGAGACTAAGAAAGCATGACTGAGGGACGCCTGGGTGGCTCAGTTGGTTGGGCGGCTGCCTTCAGCTCAGTCATGATCCCAGCGTCCTGGGATCGAGTCCCACATCGGGCTCCTTGCTCGGCAGGGAGCCTGCTTCTCCCTCTGCCTCTGCCTGCCACTCTGTCTGCCTGTGCTCGCTCGCTCACTCTCCCTCTCTCTCTCTCTGACAAATAAATTAAAAAAAAAAATTAAAAAAAAAAAAGAAAGCACGACTGAAACGGGGGTGGGGGGCTCTGCTCCTCCTTCTTAAAAACCAAAATGGCTCCTACGAGGAGGGGTAGACAGACCCCATGACCTCTCGGAGGCTCTCAGCAAATACCCCACGAAACGAAGAGCAGGACCCTGAGGCAGCCTCAGGAAGGATTCCTACAAACACCTTAGCGTCGGTTTGTAACAGGTTTCTCACTGGAGCGCGCAGTACTCGGGCAGATGCCCCAGCGCCCCAAACTGGAGTATCACCTGTTGGTGGGATTTGGAGAGCAGAACTCTCTGCCTTCAGGAATGACCTGACTCACTGTGGCGCCGACTCTGCCCTTCAGAGGCTCGGCTGGTCTCTGGAGCCCCCAGCGAGCCCGCATCAGCTGGCGGCGGCCCTTCGTGGTCTCGGGCACTCCCCGGGGCTCCCGGCCTCCGCCTGCCTGCTGGTCTGGACCGATTGCAAGCTCACAGCCATTGTGCCACCAGCCGGCAGACGCCTGGAGGGCACTTCAGAATCTGCTTTAGGGGAGTGGCTGGAAAGGCAGCCAAGTCTAGAGGACCCCCGACGCAGACTGCCATCGGTTTTTGCAGGACAGATACTGAGGGCTGGCCGTCTCCTGGCAAGCCCAAGAGACCAGCCTCGTGCTCTGGGGGCTTCCAGCATGGTGAGACATTTACAAGCAGGGCTTGAAAACGTCCAGGAGGCTCGAGCTGGCTTATGGGAACGACGTCATTTCTTTGTTCCTACTATGAACATGCGGTTCCAGAGGTTGTGAAAAAAAAAAAAAAAAACAAACCCAAACCCTTTTTCCCCCGATGGAAAGCAGGTGTTTTGGTTTCTGTTTTTCAGATTGTAGCAATTATCTACCCATATAAAAAATATCTGGGTGCCCAACATGCGTAAGACATGTGCTTTCCTAAACTGTACAGGTGCAAACCGGGTTCACTTGAAGCTGGTGGCGGAGGCGGCACGAGTCAGCAGCCCGGAGGTCCCCGGGGGTTTGTGTGCTGTTGCGTCCCTCCCTGGAAGCACCCCATCTTCCTCCCCTTCCTCGGCTTTGAGCTCCCACCCACGCCCCAAGCAGAGCTTCCAACAGGCAGGAAATAATTCGTCCATCTCATGCCTCAAAGCCACACTAATCCAAGACATGACTGGTTTCTAAATGTCTGTCCTGTCTGTCAGGCAGAGGGAGGGGAGGCAGATGCTGAGGGGGGGGGTCGGAGTCTGGAAGCAGAGCAAGGACTCTGGAAGGCAGGCGGGGCCTCGTCGGGAGGGCGCGGGGGAGGTGGGGGCGGCAGACGACACAGGGCGCTGTGAGTTATATTTGAATTTCAGGCATCTGACGCCCTCCGACAGGCACCCAGTGAAATGCTGAGCTTCTGAGCTCAAAATTTATTTCCAGTTCGTGTCTGTGCTGTGGCGTGTAATTATTCGGTGGCGCGCCCAAACGACTGTGTGTTCTTTTTTGGCTCCATTTATCTCGCACAGATTTCATGTTTTTGAAGGATTCTGCCTCCTTGTTGGTTTTAATGATTTTGTTACCTCATCAACCCAGGCTGGTCCACCACCCCCCCCCCCGGGACTCAGGGGTTTCCAAGTAGGTCCATCATTCAGCAGGCAGGCAGAGAGCAGGAGCCACCGCCTTCCTGGAGGAGGTGGCGGGGGCCTCCCCTCCTTCACTCTAAGACTGCAGTCAGCCATGACGTTTTGCTGGGCAGTCTCCCTACTTAAGCTTCCCAGCCCCGCTTTCCTGATAGGATCCCATCTCCTGTGGCACCTTGTTTCCCAGCCTCCCGTTGCCTAGGAGATGAGAGGGGCTGCGGCTGCGCTCTGCGCTCGAAGCCAGGTGGAGGGAGGGCCCCCTCTTTGTCCAACAGGGGTTTCTGCCGTGGGGCGGCTCCTTCAGTTTTTTCCCAGGCCACACCACAAAAGATGGCTGGCGGCCACAAAAGCGGGATGCCGGCGGCGGCACTCCTTTGTCCCTGGGCCCACTGGCCCTGTCTGCAGGCGACAACGCATGCATAATCGTCCCAGCCAAAGAGCCGCATTGTGCCTCCCCAGAGAGGCTGCCTGGGCCAGGGGTCGGCGCCAGGCTGGTCCAATCAGGAATACCAGTATTTACATAATGCGGAGTAAAAATTTTCTCAGGTTGCAGAGCAGAGGACCAAGTATGCACTTAATCTCTCAGAACAAAGAAGTGGGGAGGAAGCAAGGAACGCCACCCTCTTGAGACAGCCCTCGGTCTGTGTGAGCAGAAGCAGAAGCGGCAAGACGCTTGGCCGGAGGGCGGCAGTGTCTGTCCCCAGCACTTGGTCCCCGTACTGCTTGCCGGGCGATCTCCCTGAATCCTGGAAGCAGTCCTGGCCTTGCAAACAGAATTTGCAAATGAAGCTGGGGCGTGCTTCCTCTCGTGCAGACCTGTTCCAGGGACAGACTTTGCAGGTCTTCCTTTAATCAACCTGTCACATCAGCCTCCCTGCCCTCACCTCCCGGAGCAAACAGGAGTTCCCCTGCCGGATGCGTGACAAGCCCATGAGAAAAGCCGACACAGAGCTTTTGTAGCAAAGAAAGGTAGGGGGACCCCGGAGGGCAGGGAGCTGACGCCCCAAATCCCGAATTCCCGGATGTCTTCCAAGGGAGGGTTTTTAAAGGTGAGACTTAGAGTTAGGGTGCCCAGGTGGAGTGGCATCCAGTGACCAGCAGAGAGCCGGGTCACATTCTTAAGATGTCATCTTCCGCTCTTTGGCTCCCTCGTGCCTGGCTGGAGGGGGTCTGTCCCACTTCCAGACTGCAGCTTAGAGAAGCGTCTGTTCCTGGTGCACTGGGACTGTCCCTCCTTTGGTTCCCGTCCCCAATCATGTATTATCGTGTGACTGTGTGAGTGTCCCCTAACCATTTACATATGCAGTTACATTCAACAACGCACACCTGAGACTCCACCACAGTGATGGGCGGTGGCCCACCTGCAGCCTGTTCCCAGTGGGACTCCTTCTGTCCCTGCTTTTCTGTGTTGACTGGCTCTAGCCTGTGCCCCTGAAGGCCTGGGTAGTTGGAGAAAGACAAAGAAGAAAAAAAAATCCTCTCTTTGGAAATTCTATAGGAATCCCAATCTCGAGCAATGGCAGCCCTGTCGTTTAGGTCTTAAATTTCAAGAATTCAGGAGGAGGCGAACTTGTGCCTTCAACAGGACATCCCGGTGTCTGATTCAGAGTCGCCAGTTTTCTCCACAATTGTCCCTGGAGCCCCTGTTGTGGGGGCTGTGAGAGTGTTTCCAGGGTCCCCACTGCCTCCTGGCCCCCTGGGTTGAATCTTGAGGTGGGCGCCTGGAGGGGTGCGCCCAGGTCTCTACGAACAGCGTGTTGGGTCTGTTGGTCGGTTTGGGGAGAACCAACATGTTCACCATCTTTACCGTCCAGCCCATGGACGTGATCTCTATTTGGCTAAGGCTTCTAGACCTTCTCTCAGCAAGGATTATGTCTTCAGCGTATTTTTTTAAGAGATTTATTTTTAAGTAATCTCTACCCCCAACGGGGGGCTCGGACTCACGGCCCATGAGACCAAGAGTGGCACCGGCTACCGGCTGAGCCAGCACCCCTTCACGTAATTTTTTAGGTCTTGCAATTATGTTGCTGAATTTCTCCTTAAACATGTGTTTTATACTGTGTAAAATTTTTTAAATTTCTTTTTCCAATTTTTGCATTGAGAGCATGTGGGACGCTGCAGACGTTTTGTTGTTCGTTGCATTTGCAGAACATTCTGTGGCTTTGCTGAATTACTTCAGAGATCTAGAAGGTTTTTTGGCAATTCCTTAGAATTCTCTGCATCCCTCACCATGGCATCGGCAAATAAAGACAGATTTTCTTCTGCCTTACCGATACGCATGTCTTTAATTTCTCTCCTTGGCTAATTTCACTGGCTACTGTAACGCTGCATGGAAGTAGTGAGAACACGTATCCCCCTTCACTCACGGCCGTAGGACAGAGTGTAAGTCTTCCAGTATGAGGTCTAAACTGTCAGCTTGTGGTAAATGCCCTTAATCAGAATAGAGAAATTCCTTTTATTTCTAGTTTGCCAAGGTGCATTCATTTGTTTAATTGTGGATGTTAAATGCTTTTCTAGATCCGTTGAAATGATTATGTTTTCTCCTCTGTTAATAGGATGAATTACACTCTTGGCTTTTCACATAAGACACCAGATTTGCAGTCCCGGAATGAATCCCACTGACCACGGTGTTCGTTTCCCGAGGCTCCTGTCACCGAGTACCGTTAAACAGAAACAGCAGAACTGTGCTATCTCACAGTTCCGGGGCCAGAAGTCTGCGAGCAGGGGAGGGCCGGGCCACGTTCTCTCAGGAGGCTCTGGCGGAGGACCCTTCCTTACCATCTCCAGATTCTCGTGGTGGCCAGCAACGCTTGCTGTTCTTGGGCTTATAACTTCTGCATCTCTGTGTGCCTGTCTTCCCGAGACCCACTCTTCTCCGCCTGCCTTCTGCTGTTCCTCCTGGGGTGTGAATCACATGGGACTGTGGGCCCACACGAATCCAGGATGACCTTGTCATAATGTAACCGATTATACCCGCAGAGACTGTATTTCCAAATATGGGCACGTGCACAGGTACCTGGGGCTAGAATTTCAGCAAATCTTTTTAGGGGCTACAATTCAGCTCACTGTAACCATGATACACTATCCTTTCTATATATTTCTGGATTCAGTTTGCTAATCTGTGTTGAGAGTCTTTGCACTTATGCTCATGAGAGATATTATTTTGTAATTTTATTGTCTTCTAATGGGTTGTCCGGATTTTGTACAAGCAGAGTACCAGCCCTAGGAAGTGAGCGGGGGCGTGTCCATTCTTGTGGGTTCTCTGGTTAGAGTTTGTGTAGGGTTAGTATCTTTCTTCCCCAAATGTCTGTTAGAACTCACCACTGGAACCATCTGGAGTTCTCTCTTTTTTATTTCAAGTTCCATTTCTCTATTAGAGAAATTACTCTTTTTAATAAATTTATTCTTGTGTCAGCAGTGATGATTTGTGTCTTTTTGAGAATTTGACCCTCTGTTCTAAGCATCAGAGCTGTTGGCATCGTTGATCATGACGTGTCTTACCATTTCCCATCCGTGGCATCTCTACTGATGTCCACACTCTTGCTCCTGATACTGGTAATTTCTGTTCTTTCTGTTTTCCCTGATCAGTCCAGAAGCTCATCAAACTTATTGACTGTTTCAAAGAATCAGCTTCAGACTTTATTCACTTTCTTTATTATGTTTCCATTTTCCATTTCCTAAATTTCATCCCTTATTTTGTTATTTCCTTCAAAGTCCTTAACTTAGGTTTGTTTTGTTCTTCTTCTCCCAGCTTCCTAATAGCCACCGACTTCATACCTTTCTTCTTTTGTGATAGAAACATTCATAACTATGAATTTCCCTCTACTTATGACTTTAGCTACATCCCAAGGTTTTGATAGTTTGTGTTTTCATTATAATTCAAAATATTTTCTCTTTTCCTTTGTGTATAGTGGGTTGAATGGTGGCTCCAAAAATTTGTCCACATCCTTATTCCCGGAACCTGTGAATATCACCTTACGTGGCAAAGATGTTCTTGTGTTCGGGTCCTGTGAGGGGACTTTATCCTGGACCCTCCAAGTGGGCTACATGCACCCTTGCAAGAGAGGCAGAGGGGATTTCGATAGTGATGAGCACAGAGGGCAAGGTGAGGGCGGGCAGGAGGGATGCCCACACCCACTGCACCCCGGGGTCCCAGGAACTGTAAGAGGGTGTCCCAGGCACCCAAGTTCAGTCAGGCACCATTCCACAGCACCCTGGTTTCAGTCCACAAAACTGATCACAGACTTCAAGTCTCCACGACTCCGAGGGAATAAAGTTCTGCTGTTTGAGCCCAATTTGTGCTAATTTGGGTAATAGCCCCAGGAACCCAGGGAGCTAATGTGCTTTCCAATCTTTTTTTTTAGAAGTGTGCTGCTTGATCTCCAGATATCTGGAGATTTCCCAGCTATCTTCATGTTACTGGTTTCTAACTGTATTCTGCTGTGGTCAGAAAACACATTCTGCCTGGTTTCAGCCCCTTTGAATTTACTGAGACCTGTCTTGCCGCCCGGAAGGTGGCCTGCCCTAACCCATGAGTGTTATGTCGCCCTGCAATGTCGGCTGCTGACGCGGGGGGCGGCGTGGCTCAGGCCTCGGTGTCCTTACTGTCCCTCCACCGAGCAGTTCCTGAGAGCTGAGCTTGCAGATTCGTCCGGCCCTTCTTCCAGATGCAGCCGCACTTCATCTGTCCGGAAGCTGTTATTAGGTGTGCCTGCTTCCCGGCTATCGAGACAGCCGCTCCAGCCTTCCTGTGACCCCTGTCCTCCATCTCTGCTTCTAAGCTATTTGCATCTTTATATTTAAAGTGTGTTTGTTGGGACGCCTGGTGGTTCTGTCAGTGAAGGGTCTGCCTTCGGCTCAGGTCGTGATCCCCGGGTCCTGGGATTGAGCCCTGCATCGGGCTCCCTGCTCAGTGGGGAGTCTGCTTCTCCCTCTCACTCTGCCCCCTGCTTGTGCTCTCTCTCCCCTGACAAATAAATGAATTAATTAATTAAATCTGAAAGGGAAAAAAATGAATATAAAGAATAGCACAGAGGGGAAAGGAATGAAAACTGAATGGGAAGAAACTGGAGAGGGAGACAAACCATGAAAGACTCTGGACTCTGGGAGATAAACTGAGGGTTACAGAAGGGAAGGCGTTGGGGGGAATGGGGTGACTGGGTGACGGGCATGAAGGAGGGCACGTGATGTGATGAGCACTGAGTGTTAGAGGCAACTGATGAATCGTTGAGCACGTCACCAATCACTAACGGTACACTCTACGTGGGCTAACTGAACATAATAATAAAAAAATTAAGTTAAAAGAAACTAAAATAAGGAATTCATTTTCTACAAAGACAAATAAATGAATAAAGTGTGTTTCTTGCGCACAGCATACAGAGGGCCGAGTTCTTTACCCCTCGATGATCTCTGCCTTCTAGCAGGGGAACTTAGGCCATTAAATTTAATGTAACTTACATGCTACCAGTACACCAGGGGAGTCTATGTCTCGCTATTTGTTTCTACTCGACCCCATGTTGGGGCTTTTAAAAGGTGCCAGGTATCTTCTTCAGATGCCCTCGTGTCCGTGGGCTGGGGCTGCAGGGTGTCTCCCACCCGGGAGGGGCACTCAGCCGCAGGAGGCTTGTGGTGGGCTCCGGGGCCACGCAGGTTCATAAACTGTGGTCAGGACAGCCGAAAGGACCGAGAGAACGGGGCTGTCTGCTCGCCGACATGGAGAGGCCGCACATTAGTGAGAAGGAGGTAGATGCTGTGGTCTTGTTGGCTTTCCTTGCGGAGCTCCTGGGAGTCTGTCCCATGCACGTGCACGTTGCGAATCTTGAAAAAAGAGCGCGTCTGACCACACACCCTCTTTTGAAAGCACTTTGCGGAGCTCATACTCTCTCGAACATATTTTGTGAAAATGGCTCACAAGGTTTCCTAGCATGTGGTTAATTCCCTCTGGTGGGAGTGGAGTCTCGGCAGGCCATCGATAGGGGAACACGACACACATGTCCCCAAGCAGCGACTCCCAAAAATACGCTCAAGAACAGCCAGAGACCCCAGGCACAGAGCAGCCTTGTTTGAAGAACGTCGTGTCGGGCGCCTCCACGGCTCTGTACGTTCAGGATCTGACTCCTGATTTCAGCTCGGGGTCGTGAGATCAAGCCCCAGGTCAGCCTCTGCATTCAGCGGGAGTCTGCTTGAGATTCTCTCTCTCTGCCCCTCTCCCCCTGGCGCTCACATGCTCTCTCTAAAATAAATACATAAATCTGAAAAAGAAAGTCTTTGGAGATACTTTCCTGAGTCACTTAGATCAGTGGAGACAGACTGCCCCCAGTTTCTGTGGAAAGCATCAAGGGCCTTTTATGATTCAAAGAAAATTGCAAATCGGGAGCCTGCAAACATGTTCTGGTCGCCTGAAGAAAGTGCAGCATTTTTAAAATGTACACGGGCTGTACAAGTCAGCGACCGTCACGCCAGTGCTTCCTAACCAGCTGCCCCACTCCGCGCTGACCACCACGAGCTCGCAGCGCCCTGCCCACGGGCGAGCACAGCCTCGAGCCTCAGGGCTGTGGTCCTTGGGGAGGCTCAGCTCAGCTCATGGGCTTCTCCTCCTACCAGGTACCACAGCCACATCCTCCCCACGGCTGAGGCTGCGGGAGCTGATTAAGAGCAAAGCAACTCACGCGGGGCCAGGGGCAGAGGGATACAGAGGGAAAAGTCCCCAGGGGTGCGGCTCAGGGTATGCGTGCCAGGAGGGCTGGGGCTCCCGGACAGTAAGGCGGCTGCTAATATGGAGTGTGGACATGGGCTCCTGGTTAACATGACCCATGCCTCTGACTCGCGATTGTGTCATCTCTCTCCCTCCCAGTCTCCCTCTCTCTCCTTCTCTCCCTCCCATCTGATCTTAATTCCAAGGGAATCAGATGTGATAGTCTTCTAATTCTGTAATTTGGTTCCAAGCATAAAATCAGGAATAAAAAGGGGCCCCTGGGGGGTTCAGGTTATGATCTCCAGGTCCCAGGATGGAGCCCCGTGTCAGGCTCCCTGCTCAGCGGGGAGCCTTCTTCTCCCTCTGCTTCTGCTCCTCCTTCTTGTGCATTCTGTCTCTCTCTCTCTCAAATGAATAAATAAAATATCAAAAAAAACCCAACCCAGGAATAAAATAACCCACCATTTAGCATCACTACTGATGAAAGAAATGTCAGCGAGAGCCCAGGATCACATCGTCCTCTGGGTCTAGAGCGCGGGAAGCAGGCAGTGCCCCTCACTGTCCCTGCTGAGGCTGAAGCTGGAAGGAAAGCCCCCCATGGAGGGGTGGCCGCCCCCCTCCCCGACGGCTCTCAGGGGCTCCCGTCATGGACGCCGTCTGCCTGCGCCTCGGCCAGGGCTGCACAGCCTCTTCCGTTCTCCGCAGCGACCTGGCTCCTCCTCCGCCCTTTATGCTGAGACCGAGCCGGCGGGTGCGGCGGCGCCTCAGCCACGCGTGGCCCCTGAGCCCCGGGACGTGAGCCGCTTGGTGAGAATGAAAATCACGCTGGGTCAGAAAAGGCGCGAGAGGGCGTGAGACCGCGTCACGGGCTTTGTCCTGGCCACATGCTCACATGAGAGCCTCTGGGTACACGAGTGGCACAAAACATACTGTCAAGGTTGATTTCTGTTCTTTCTTACGTTTTTTTAACGTGACTCCCAGAAAGTGTGGAATTACGTGAGTGGCTTGTGTTCTACCTTAACCAATTTCCCAGCGGATTTAAGGCTTTTAGACTTAGTCATGGGGACTCTTAGAGGTTTTTTTTTATGTTCTCATTTTTAAGGAACAAAATGATTGTATCATGCGTATCTAATTGACCTCTTGCTGTACTAGTGCTTCCACCGTATTTTATCTTAGAATTCTTCCTTTCTTTCTACAGTGTGTGTTTATTTTGTCTTTTGCTCTCTTTATCTTGAATGGAAAAGAGATTATACGGCAAGAAGGGATCCTTTGAGCTCAGGACACACACTTCAGAAAACCTCCTCTAGTCTCCAGGGAGGACTTTCCCCCAGTGCCTCGTGGCTCTCCCTTCCTCCGAGGGGGACCCCTGTGCCCAGGCCCCCGTTCGTCTCGCCGCTCGGGGGTACTGCACTGTCCTGCCTGGTACCCTGCCCTTGTCCCTCTCCGTCCCTCACCGTCCCTCGCCGGAAGGGGCCTCCTGGAGGCCACGAGGCAGGTGAGCAAGGACACAGCACAGCCACATTTGCCTCGGACATCCGCAGGGCCTGCCGGGAGCCCAGCTGAGCTCGCCCCACGTTACAGCGGGAGAGGCTCTGTTTCTCCTGCGTGACAAGTCTGTGGGCACACATTTGCGTCACCGCACCTTCCCCAAGGTCCGGCCCTCCCCAGCTGTCACCGAAACACCGTGAGGGTGAGATGCTCCTCAGGGTCCTGGCTGGGCAGGAACTCCATGGCCAGGGGCAGCCCCTCCCAGGGGGGCCCGGCCGACCTCCCCGCAGTGGGCACGGGCCCCCGGCGGGTAGCTGCGTGCTGTCAGGAGAGGAGATGCGGGTCCTGGTGGGAGCAGGCCTGGTCCCCCTCTGCCCTTGCTCGGCCAACCTGGGAAGGCCCGGTCTGTGGTCTGTCCCGTCAGAAGCCACGTGCTTCTGGGGAACGAGGTCATCCCGGCTGCAGGCCATGCTAACGGTGGTGTGAATTCCAGCTCCCAAAGGCAAACGGTCCTGTTCCTGAGCCCAAGGGCCCTGTGCAGCACGTTCTTCGTGGCCAAGCGTCCCTCCCGGAATGTGATGGGGAAGAGGCTTTCATAGCCTCTGTTTGGCTTCTGAAAACGGCCAGCACTGAAGGCTGGAGGTTCTGCCCTCGGCCCCCGTCTCCCTTATGGCTGTTTCTGACTCTGCACAGGCATTTTGGGACAAGGGCACAGGAACGACCAAGTGGCTCCCACACCCCGTTGGGTGAGCGTGACCTGACTTCACCATGCTTCTACTCTCGTCTCTGGAACGCCCACTCCCCACTGCCCGTGGAAACAGCAGCTCACAGGAGCCGAGGGGGCCCCGGGTCCACGAGCAGCGGGGTGGAGGGCTCGGTCTGTGGGGCCCAGGCTGTGGCAGCGGGGGTGGGGCGCACATCAGCGGGGGGTGGGGGAGGTGGGGCGTGGGAGCGGACGGAGGCTGGGAGGCTGCTGGAAACATGGAGCACACGTCCCGACGGGGGGCAGGAGGGGAGGGTCCGCACCTGCTTTTCCAGCTTGCGTCCCATCGTGGGTCACGGCCAGCCGGCCTGGTCTCCGTGGCCAGGAACACAGTAGGTGATGGGGGCCCTCGCCACTCTGCCTCCACGTTTACGCTCAGCATTCTTTTTTAAGATTTTATGTATTTATTTGAGAAAGAAATAGAGAGAGGGCAAGCAGGGGGAGGGGTAGAGGGAGAGGCAGAAACAGGCTCCCCGCTGAGCAGAGAGCCAGACGTTGGGGCTCCATTCCGGGACCCAGAGATCACGACCTGAGCCGAAGGCAGAGGCTCACCTGACAGCCCAGTGTCGTCCGGCTTCTTCGGCAGGCTTGTCCGCAGCCCCTGGTGACCTCGGCCATGTGGGGGCTCCGCACCGGCAGGGCCCGGCACCGACTCCCCAGATGTTGGATGTCGGAGGGAAGGGACCCCAGACATTTGCTGCAGCCTCTCCGGCCCCGGCTGGAGGTCTCCGATGGTGCTAACCCAGAACTAACCAGGCAGGAGCAAGACGTGCGCGGAAACGTCCCTCTTTCCCAGTCCGCGCACGTTATTGGGGGAGCCTGAAGGTTGCACTAATTCATAATCTCACCACAGGCTCCCGTTTTCTTCCTTTGGCCTCAGTTTCTCTCTACAAATGTGGACGCTACTTCTAAACACCTTTAGCTTCTGATGTGGTAAGGCTAAGGGCGTTACTTATTTTCATGAATTCTTTCAAAGAAGGATCGTGCGAACAGGGGTTTCGTTACCACCTGGTCACCCGTCGGAGAATGTGAGCCCAAACCAAGTCCGAGCCTTAATTTTCTCTTGTGTCCATGAGACTAACACCGCTGGGCTCAGCACTGCCGAGGGGGTTAAATTAAACTGCGCGGAGGCCCCGTTGCTCGGCCTCCGTCCCAGACCGGGGGTGCCCGGGGATTCAGAGGCCAAGCCATGGGCCCCGGAACCCAACACACACGAACGGAGAGACAGACTTACGGGTGAGATGCCGGTGGAGACGGAGGAGAGGGTGGGTCCCGTGCGGGGGGGGGGGGGGGCGTGACAGTCTGCAGGACGATGGGGCCTGTCATCAAGACGGTGGCGTACATGCCGCCCTCGTCTGCGGAGCCGGCCCCGCGGGAGGCCAAGCGCTGGCGTGAGCTCAGCACCCACCAGAAGCCACGGAGGCCACGGGGTCCCCGCAGGGCTCACGGTGCTGCTCTGCAGCAGGCTCCCAGGGACGGACAAAGTGGCCCGTGGCTCCCAGGGCACGTGGGCTGGAAAGGAAAAGCGAGGAGACCTCTGAGGATGGCACACACTCTATCCAGGAAACACGGGACATGAAAGGCAGCCCGTGAAGCTGAGGCAGGAACGGAGCCCCTCTGGGCACGGCCACGCTCACGGCAGCATCCCTGTGCACGGGGGCCGCTCGGTGTCCGTCACGGGGGGAATGATGCATTCATGCCACGAGCATTCTCCGCCTTGGAAAGGAGGGGAGTCATGGCACCTGCTACAGGTGGGTGAAGCGTGGGGACATTATTCGGACCGAAAGAAGCCAGTCACGGAACACCAAATACTGGGATTCCACTTACGTGAGGGACCCAACGTGGTCAGATTCCTCAAGACGGAAAGGAGAAGCACGTGACGGGGAGGCAGGTGGGAAGCCAGAGGCTGATGGGGACAAAGTCCCAGCTCCAGAAGATGGAAGCGGCCTGGAGGTGCCGTGCGGGGATGACTGCACAGCAAGGGGAATGTCACCAGGGCCCCTGGACTAGGCACTTAGAAATGGCTACAATGGCAAACATTGTGGTGTGTATCTCGTCACAATAAAAAAGTAGTATATTCCACCATTCTCTACCTTGTCATTTGTATTCAAAATATGTATCTTTCTTTCTGATTCCTCAACTTAATAAGAAACGGAGAATTCCTTATTTTACATAATTTGTGCCAGAAAAGGAGAAAAGAATCAAGCTGGTCATTTCTTTTATAAGGAAAGACTCACATAACCTTGATTCTAACTGGATGCAAAATGATGAAAAAAATCTAGAGATTAACACACATCTATTAGTCAACGGATTCGCTGATTTTCAAACCCACTAGAATTAATCCAAAAGAACGCATCAGAACTAGATGGGGCGAGAGCGAGCAAGACGGTTTGACATTGAAAAATGCATCAACTTAACAAATGACGTGGACGCGCCAAAGAAGGTGTCGTGATCGTCTCAGGAGGTGGAACGAGATGATCTGGTAAAGTCCCGCGGCGCCTCATCGTTCAAGCGACAAAAGTGGAAAGAAACGACTTTGTGTCCATCAAAGCTGTTCACTAAACACCAACAGTAAAGGCACCACTGAGAAATAATACAATTATTGAGAAAGAGCGGGACGAGACACGCAGCAATGCGGAGAAGGCTGCCGGGAGAAGCGCGGGAGCGGCACACCACGGCGCCGTGGGGCCCGACGGCTCTTCAGGAGTCGGTCCCCACGGGTGGGCACGCGCGGCCCCCCCGGTCCATCCCCGGCGGGAGCTCTGCTGCAGAGAGAAGCGACTGGGCTCACGTCATCCTGCACTGAACAAGTGGATCCCCCCCACACACACAAGAAATCCCAAAAGTGGAGCTTTAGGTGTAAAGAACATGCATTTCTCATTTTGAGAAATCCCGTGACTTGTTCTCCAAAGGTTTGCACCAATTCACACGCACAGCAGCCCCCACGGCCTCACCCTTTCCAACCCCACGGAGCTAATCCTGCTTCTTCCGATGGATAAAACTGGGCATCCTTCGCGAGCGTGAGAGCTGCGTGTTCCCCTCGCTGCGAAACACCTGTTCAAGTCTGCTGTCTGTCTTTCTACGAACTGTTGGAACTCCTCCTTCCTTCCTTCCTTCCCCCCCTTTTTTTTCCCTCCCCCCTTCCCTCTCTCCCGCCCTCCCCCTCCCTCCCTCCTGCTCTTTGATCAGTTCTGGTCTCATCTCTTACAATGGTTAGCATTTGACTGTGATGTAAACCACACTCAGTTTCCTCAGTTGCTATTTGGCTTTACTCTGCTATATGCCGGTTTCCTTTTGCCACGAGGTTTTAAAAATTGCCGTGTGATCGAGCTTATCGGTCTCATCTTTTATGGATTTTGGATTTGTAGAAATAGTTTAAAAATCCTTCCACATTCTAAATTTGTAAAGAGACTTTACAATTTACAAATTTTATAAAACTTATAAAACATGTTATGTGTGAATGTGAAGAGGTTTTAAACCCCCCCAAAGTTATTTTAAAATAATGTATTTCTATATTTATTTTGTCTTGCTGGAATTCCTACCTCTGCTCCTTTCTATGAACTTTTTTGTCTCTTGAGGCAAATTTGAGGCCAGTCATCCTTCAGCGGAGAAGAGCAGAGCACTTTTGAAAGAGAAATGCCCGTGGCTGAAATTTCACAATTTCACGGTAAGGAAGTCGCTGTTTGTGGAAGGGAGAAGAGAGCCTGGGGGTTCTTTGTCCCGGGGTGACAGGTGCCCACCCCTGGCCGCAGGAGGGCTCACCTGCCTCCTCGTCTCCCACTGGACGATGCAGGTGGGGTTCAAGAGTGTTGTGGAGCTGTGGACAAGCCGGGCAACCGTCTGGTGAGGGTACAGGGAGGAGGGACAGGGTGAGCTGCCGTTAGGAGCAGGTGGAAGTGGTCTGAAAGCCAGTCTGAAGGGAGTGGACCGCCTGGGGGCTGGAGCGGTGCGGGGCCGCCAAGTCGGAGCAGCAGACCGCACTCACTGTCCCTGCGGGGACATGACCCACCACAGCGCCAGACCAAGAGCAGCTTATAGACACGTGTGTGGAGAGGAGTATTTAAAACCCAAAACCAAGAAAAGAAAAAGGCATTGAATGGATGCGCTGAGTGGCAGGACGGGGAGGACGGCACCCCAGCATGAGGGCCGGGCCGGGCCGGGCCTCCTCCAGCACCAGACACTCTTGCGGCCCAGAACCAGAAGCAGCCGCGGCAGGCGGTGGTGCCCCGTGTCCAGGCAGCCAGCCGCCGGTGTCCCTCCAGGCCGGACTTACAGCTCTGGGACCTGCAGCCGTCTCCCCATCCTTCCCGATCGTGTCTGGCGGACGGTGGCTCCAGGAAAGCCCTCGCCTGGATCAGGACAGGAGTGTCTCAGGAAGAGGAGAGCAGAAGGCAGTGGGGGCCTCTGGCCTGGCCTGGACACACTGCCCTTCCTCAGCCCCCCACCATTGCCCCCATCCCTTTACATGTCTAAGCGACCTGCGACAGGCATGGGTGAGGGCAGGAAGCGGGTTCGGTCCTGGGTCATCCCTTCCCTCCTGGGCACTGTCCCCTCACCGGAACAGGACAAAGGCCACGTCGCTTCCTTTTCTACACCAAAGAACAGAACTGTCCTCCCGCAGGGACCTGCAAGCACCCTCCTGTCCCCACGGCCCGGGCACACTGGTCTGAGGCCTCAGAGGAATGAGCCCTTAGGAGGAGAGGAAGAACGGAGAGGGTTCTGGGGGGAGTAGACCACGGTTTGCCTGCCCACACACCCCATCCCCCTGCCCCCGGAGCCTGGTGGGACCCCTGAGGGCCCCGGAACTCTGGAGGGGATGCAGGTGTAGGGATGGCCCACCTTGTTTGACATCGCATTTAACCTTTATTCACACAGGTCATTATTTTTTAAAATATCTTGATGCACGTTTGACTCTTAGTTTGACATTCGTAGAGAGAATGCGAATGTTGGAAGAGGATTCCAGTAAAGTGCTTTCCGAGAACTCAGACTTTTTGATGGGGGATGCGTGCAGACCATGCTGCCCTGGGAGCTGCCCTTGGGGACCGGCGGGAGCTCAGCCTGGAGAGGGGTGACCAGCAGGCTCTGAGATGCCACTCTCACCCCCCCACCTTGCATCCCGCTCCTCTCTGGTATGGGAAACAGAGAAATGCTGAATAAGACAATCACTGGGGGATGGGAAAATCCATCACTTCCTTTACTTAATTCAGACGGAAACTTGGCCCTGGGCAAAGACCCCGTTTCTACATCTCCCAAATGTTATTCTCCATTTTGGAATACGACAGCAGCTTAATGTGGCTAATTCTTGTGTCCACTTGGCTGGCTGCGGTCTGGGGCCCCACGTCAAGGTGTGGAGGGTCTGGGAAGAGTGGACGACGGAGGGGATCGACGGAGGGGTCTCGCTCCCTTTTCCCTGCCCTGCGGGTTGAGCTGGGGCCTCTCCTGCCACCTGCTGGGGTCCATACTATTAGCCCCCAGCTCCTTAGGCCCCCCGCTCACACTGGCCTGCACCCCCCCTCCCGTCTCCAGCTTGCAGACGGCAGATGGTGGGACTTTGCCTCCGCAGTCGTGTGAGCCAATCCCTATAAATCTCCTTTCACAATATCTATAATCTTCTGCTGGCTCTGTGCCCCTGGAGAAGGGCTCTGGATACACTCACTCTGCATCAGGGGGCTAAGCCTATCGTGCAGGCACCTGGCCACCCAGGAGCCCTGATGGCATAATGAGCCCTGACAGTGGGGACATGCCCTCCACTAGGGAGAGTGCTCTGTGATGGATGTGGTGGGGCCGGAGTTTCCCAGACCGGATTCCTGCGGGACCCCTGCACCTAGGCCCCCAGGCCCCCAGATGTACTGACTCTGACTGCTGGGACGCCGCCTAGGTCACAGACCTAACAGGTCTCAGGACCGAGGGCCTAGGGCACAGCTGCATTACTCTGTGCCCCGCCCTCTCTCTCGTCAGGGTGCATTTCGCCGGGACTGGTGTTTGGGATGGAGGAGTCTGATCAGGTATGAATTTTCGGTCGGTGTGAGCGGTGCGCTGATCAAGACTGCATTACGGCTTTCCACACAATGTGTGCGTGCAGAACACAGGTGCTTATTATAAAGCTTACTGGTATGACGACTGCGCAGCACACAGTTTGCCTGTAATGACACCGCGTGCGGGACCCTCGGGCAGGAACCCCACGCGGCCCGTATGTTCCCGTGAGGTGCTCCCACCGGCTCTAGCTGGAGGGCGATGTGACCTGTCGGGTGACATGGTCGTGGGCTCTCTTCCCAAGAAAGTCACTGCTGTAGCCCGATTTGTGATCTACTCTGACACTGTTTCCACCTCGGACAAATCATAGACGTTAAGCTGAAGCCCCTTCAGCGTCTGCACGGTGACCATGTTCTCCAGCACGTCCCCAAGTCCGGACCACGCACAGGATCACACACCCAGCCCTAACCTGGGGAGGCCGCCCATCCCTTGGCTGCTCCCAAGCTCCTGGCGCGCCCTGAGCCCCACGACCTGGCTTCCCTGTACACACACACGGGTGTGACCTGGCTTAGAAGCAGACTGCAGTGCAGTAGAATTGTGGGAATCGGTGCATTTTGTGTGTTTATTAACTCTTAAAATATAACTTGTCCAACAGAAAGCTCAAATGATTTGATTTTTAATTAGGGTTACGTGAAACTACAGGTATGCCCAATCCTTCTGCTTCGGCTCCCAGCTCCAGTGCGGTGTTTACAGAACGTACAGAGCAAGGGGTGGGCGGTGCGGGACGGTGCATCTGGGAGCCACTCACGCCTTCGAAGGACCGGTCCTGCCGATGCCTACAGAGGGACTGGCTTTGAGTGATCTCTTCAGGGTAAGTGAATCTGTCTCGGCCGGACCAAAGGGCACAGCCCTCGGATCCACCCACCGCTGAGCGACAGCCTCAGCCGGACCAAAGGGCACAGCCCTCGGATCCACCCACCGCTGAGCGACAGCCTCTGGAGGGAGACGGTCACTGCGGCCGCGTTAGTGTCACGGTCCTTAAGGCTGCAGAGAGGTGGACCGAAAGGGTTTCTGCTCACGATCCGGCATCTTCGCAAGCAGAAAGCCCGATGTCACCAGTCCAGAGCCTCCTGCTCCCGTCGTTTTCAGTACATGTCAGAAAGTCGTCACAGTGTGTTGAAACGGGTGGCGCTATGATGGGTGCTGTTGGCGGGGCTCGCTCTGTGCCCCCACCTCCTGCTCTCTGCTCCTCGGGCCAACACGCCTGCGGCTCACACGGCCCCAAGATGCAGACACCCTTGTGCGGATCCCAAGTCCAGCCTGGCGTGGCAGGCCCCCCAGGTGTGAGGCCAGCTGTGGGATGCAGGCGCCCAGGCCCCTCCTCTCCTGGGCGTGGTGCCGGGGACTCACTCCCTTGCTTTCTCCCAGACCTTGCAAAGAGTCTGCAACTTATGCTCCTGGTTTTGTTTGTTTGTTTGTTTTAAAAACAAGGCCAAGAAAGGAGATTGAAGAGGAAGTCCTTTCTCATGTACTGACCTGCTTTGCAATCTTCCTCATTTTGCTATTTTGAAAAGAGCCCTCCGTTTTAGGACTTACATTAAAGGTTCTCATTGCTGTGGGGTTTCTGGGGGTGAGAGGCACAGCAGGGGTTAGCTGCTCCCTCGGTGATTCTGCATCTGCACCGGCAGATTTGGTGTTCAGGCTCCAGAAGGGCCTCGCCCCACAGGAACCCAGTGTAGGCACAGCCATCAGAATGACCGTGTTTTGTTTGCAGGCTGGTTTGCTATGAATGTCATCTCTGTTTCCCCCGTCCAAGATGTTCTGTTCCCAGGATCAGGGTTCCTGGCAAATCAAGTTCTCAGTCCAGGATGGCTGGGCTCCCAGAGCCTGTGAGCCTCCTGCAGGCACAGCTTGCCTCTGCCTCCGGCCAGTGTGCTCCCCTAGCCCACCTTGGGCTCCACCTCAACGGCCAGGCTCCCTGGACAGCCTGTCTTGCAGCTGTGTGCACGGAGCTTTTCAAAAACACACGCGGCCCATCAGGCTGCTGTTGACACAGCAGAGCTGCCAACCGTCCTGTAATCTCACGGACCGGGGCTGGCTTTCTTCACTAAGTTGCAGATCGGCCCGAGGATATGCTCTGGGTTCTTAGTCAGACTCTGGAAGCACTTTGAGCCAATTATCTTTGCATTAACCTCCTGTCGCTCGGATGGGTTCCTTTAAAGATGGTTTCTCCTGAGAATCTGGCTTCCCTTTCAGGGGCGACATTCCCTGACCGGGTTCCCTTTCTTCCTGGAGCCAGGATGCTCCCACTTTCCAAAAGCACGTTTACGGCCCCCTCTCCTTGCCACTCAACCCTAAGAGCCAAGCTTGCTGTCTTATCTAAAGACGCAATGGTTGGAAGGGAAGCAGCCTGAAGAGTGGGAAGAGGGAAAGAATTCTGTTCTTCACCCACTCTTCTTGCTCACTCCCTTTGTTGCACGTTTCCCTCAAGGGGCCTTCGGTGTGGCACGTTAGAGGCTCTGAAACACCTGTTGGAAAGCTTCATGGACACCAGGTGCTCAGTGGATTACCCTGGGGCGGGGGGTGCTGTCGTAACCCCGTCCTGTAGACCATGCAGCTTCCACTGCTGACATTTCCCATCCCCCATCCTGGAGGCTGGAGGTCAGAACCAGGTCACTGGTTCTTCCATGGCCCCTCTGCTGGGTGTGTAAATGGCCATCCTCTCCCCGTGTCCTCAGTGGTGGCCCCTCTGTGCATGTCTGTGCCCTGACCTCCTTTTCTCCTCCAGTCACACCGGGTCAGCCCAGCCGAATGACGTCATTTTACCATAATCACCTCTGTGAAGACCCCCCAGTACAGCCACAATCTGAGGTCCTCATGGTTAGGACTCTGATATACAAATTTAGGGGGACACGGTTCAGCCCATCACAGTGGCTGTTGATTTCAGACGTCGATGGGAGCATCTCTCTAACTTTCCACAAAAGGAGGGAAGGCAGAAAGTCCAGAGACAGCCTTGAGATTCCGGGACTCCTGGGGATGAAGCTCCAGGTTATACCTGGGTCAAAAGTCCCATTGGTGGGCCCTGCCAAAGCTTGCTTCCAGTCAAGGGGGCCAGACCCAGCCAGCTCTGCTCCCACCTGGAACCTCACAGCCAAGCTGACGAACACAACCCTGGGAAAAGGCAGCCGTGGGGCCCCAGGCATAGAGGATCCCCAGGGAGGGACTGACCTGCTCCCCTGTCTGCTGCCTGAGCCCTGCTGCTCAGGTGCCTTGTCTGGGTGAACACTGCTCCTCATGTTTTGGGGAAATGCCTATTCATGTCTTTTGCCCATTTTTCTCCTGGCTTCTCATTTTGTTATTCATTTGTAGGACCTTTCTAAGTGCATTTCAGATATTAATGTTTTATCATTTATACATGTTTCTCTGCTGTGTGGGCGGCTTTCTTACTTTCTTAGCGGCAACTACTGAATGTGTCACATTTATCGAGCAACAGTAGAAAGATGATCCAACTGACCTCTGGGGGGCAGATCTCCCCATCCTGGTCGGTCTTTGCCAGGGGTGGGCTTGGCTTTTCTGAATCTCTGCCCTTCTAACAAGTCAGCCAGTCAGTGTCCACAGCAAGGCCTTCTAGCATTTAGTTCGGACCACACTGAGTCTAGGTCGACCTGGGGAAATCTGGCATCTCGACACCCTCCTGTCTCCCAGCCACGGACAGGCTGCTACTCTGTGCACTTCCTCTCTTATGAAGGGCTTCAGCTCAGTTTTATATTTTCTACAGAAACGTCTGTCACAGGTTTTGTCCGGTTTATACCCAACGGCCTTATTTCTCATCGCTGCTGCTATTCTGTGTTTTTCAAAGTATATTTTCAAACTGCGTTTTACCATGTTGCAGTGCACCTGACTCTGCCCACTGACTTCAGCAGTTAATTGTTTGTTGCTTCTTTGGGGTTTTCTATATTGATAATCATGTCTCTGAATAATAACTACTTTGTTTCTTCCGCATTTCTTCACCTCGTCTCATTTGTCCTGGCTGTGAAAAGAAATGTGTGGATTTGCCTTGCGAGTGCTCTGTGTTAGAAGGTTGTGTCTGTGCACCAGTAGCCACGGTGAAGATCTCTGACATACTTAGACTTGAACTATTTTGTGATCTACTGACCAAGCCCCATTTAGCGGAGAGGTCATCCTCAAAGAGACCCCAGAGGGATAACTTTCTTGACGGCCCGAGGACGCAGCAGGAAGACGGCCAGCAACCAGCCAGGGAGTGAGCTCACCAGGAACCAAATTGGCTACATCTTGTTCTTGCACTTCCGGCCTCGAGAACTGTGAAAAATAAATTTATGTCAGGTAAGTCGTCCTGTTATGGTATTTTGTTATAGAAACTCAAACTAGATAACATGCCTCACGGTGGATGGCACTTGAGGATATTATGCTAAGTGACATAAGGCAGATACAAAGATAAATTATTAAGTACTAGGACGCCTGGGTGGCTCAGTTGGTTAAGCAGCTGCCTTCGGCTCAGGTCATGATCCCGGCGTCCTGGGATCAGTCCCACATCGGGCTCCTTGCTCGGCAGGGAGCCTGCTTCTCCCTCTGTCTCTGCCTGTGCTCGCTCTCTCTCCCCACCTCTCTGTCTGACGAATAAATAAGTTAAAAAAAAATCTTAAAAAAAAATTAGTAAGTACTATACGACCCACTCGTATGAGGCACCTAGATAGGCAAATTCGGAGACAGAAAGTAGAAGGGTGGGCCCCACGCCCCGGACACCCAGGTATCCAATATGTTGTTCAGGCTCTGATGTCACGTTCTTGATGCCACGACATCATCGGCCATGCAGAGCCTGGAAGACTGGCGTTACCCCAATAACCTGTGAGGATAAAGCCATTTCCCTTCATAATGAGAGTCTGCCGCTGGCTGCGGGAAGATGCTTTTAACCTCTTCAGTGTGTGCTATCGTGATCTCATCCACCAGGGGAGAGAACGTGCAGGGATCAGTGAGAGGAGTTCCAGGGACCCGGGGATACGAAGGGGCTAATTGTTCTGATTTCTGTAAATTCTGACGTGGAGGTGTCATCGTGGAGCTCAGGTCAAGCCTGTGAGCTCTGCCTCCCCCAGTGAGGTGCACGGTGAGACGTCAGGGTGGAACGGGGGACAGGAAGCAGACTTGGCTGCCGAAGTCTGAGGACACGCGGCCAGAGGAAGGGGACGCCCAGGGTGCCATCGGCACAGAAGGGCGTTGTCGATCCTCACCCTCCTGCACTCTGTGAGGAACCTTACTGCAAGCGGAGAAATGCCACCTGCCCGTGTGTATTTCCCTTTTCCTCCGGCCTCTGAAGATTTTATTTTCACACGACGCGTCGGTGTCTTCTGTGGCATGGAGGGACACAGCTGGTGTCAGGCCTCTGCTACCATCGCAGGAATGATTTCTCAATCCGTAAACACGTAAGACCTGAAGGTGGACGTGCAGGAGGGGTGGGGACGGGGGCAGAATGAGCGGCGGCACGCAGCGAGAAAGCAGCAGAGCCTGGAGACGGCGCCGGCAGCTGCCTCCCACCTTCCCTGAGCCGCTCACCGCACTGGCACGGAGAAAGGGAGACTGATGGCTCCGAGCTACCCAGTACACGCTGAGCGCAGGGGTGCAGTTTATCTGTCAGAGGGTGAGCTGCTTAGCATTTAGCTGGTTGGTGGCTATGATTACCGCGTAAAAAAATAATGTGAAATTCACATTTGAAGCATCTCAAAGCACATGCCCCATCAGTCTCACTCCCTAATTGCTGCTGCTTCTCCTCCACTCCCCCCACTGCTTTCCCCTCCCTCTCCTCTTCCTCCTTCCTGCCTTGTCTTCCTGCAGGTAGAGAGAGCGGGCAGCTGTGGGGCGGGAGAATCTCCGGAGAACACGTGTTGAACCGCGCTCTGCTCTTGATCTTGCTGTGTCTGATCTTGCAGCACCTGCGGAGGCCACAGTCCTGCTGCTACTTCTTACCCTCCCCCCAGAGCGAGAGACGGCTGTGTACGACCACGGGGACACTGCCGTCATCATAATTCTCGTTGTCCCGGGACAGGCGCACTGGGAAGCTGAGGCTGGGCCACTGTAACGCTTTGACGAAGTCGATATGCACTGCCGCGTATGTGAGTCAGCTTTTTGGCCGTGTAACACACAACCCCCAAATCTTCGCAGCTTATAGGAATCGCCCTTCCTTCCTCACGCCAAGTCCACTGGACAGCTCTGCCTCAGGCTGCTGGTCTGCTGGGCTCTGGACCCCAGGCAGGCTCAGGTCTCTCCGGAGGGGCGGCGACTCTCAGAGCGAGGACGGAGGCTCTGAAGGCCACGCTGGCCCGGGAGCTGCGCCCCGCTGGCAGAGCCGGAATCGCCCGCCCACTCTCCTGACCGCAGGGCACTGCAGAGAGAGGGCGTGGGAAGGGAACCCACCAAGCCAATCTCGCGCTGGACTAAAAACAGCGAGCGTGAAAAGCAATTAAAAAGTTTAAAAAGATTAGGAGTAAGCCAGCTTCAGTATTAACCACAGATCACCGAAGCTAACGTTCCAATTCTTACCAGACGGCAGGCGTCGAGCCAAGCGTTTTCTGGGCGTTCACGGTCTTATTTATAAATACCGACCTCACTGATAGCTGACACCCTCCCGGCAAGAGCCTGAGTGATTTTCTGCGCTATTCGGAAACGTGTGAAACTGGGTGTTGAGCGGAATTCGGGGCTCAGTTGAGGGGTCCGTGCCTGATGAGTGGATACGAGAGGGCGGCACCAACACAGGGGGCTCCTTCACCTTCACTTCCCTCCTCGTGCCACACCTCAGACCCACAACCACACACACGGAAACAACTCGTGAAAGTGCCCATCTCTAGGGTGTCTTTCTGGGTGGGTCCCCGATGGTGTGTTTTCATAACCGAATTCGATGGGAATGTGGCGAACCACAGGGAAGTTTTACAGAGAAAACCCGTGCAGGGAGAGGTCGTGACCTTGTGAGGCCCATGCTCAACTCGGCGGCAGCGGATGCAGAAAACGCACCTGGAGATGCCCATGAAGCATTTCAAGAGCGTGTGTGGCCACTGACCTTCATCCCCACTGACCTTTCACGGGCCCCACAAGGGCCAGCTGAAGCCATGCCAGAGCCCGAGAACCTGGAACCTCAGAGAGTCCCTCTTGTTCCGTGTGTTTTGGAAGGACAGTCACGGTGGCTCCGTGTGGCCGGGGCAGGAGTGGGCGCAGGAGGAGGGTGCTCTAGCCGTCTGCTGGTGCTGTTCTGTCGTTAGCGAGACCGTGTGCGCCTCACATACAGCACCGCTCTTGTTCCGTGTTCTTGATGCACACACACAAGAACATACACACAAACCACAAACATGCACGTGCACAAGAATACACACACACAAAACTGCACACGCACAAGAACACGCACACACGCACACAAACACACATAAGAACACACACACAAGAACCCACACAAGAACACGCATGCACACGCACAAGAACAAGAAACACACACACAAGAGCACAACAAGAACACACGCACACACAAGGACACGGGACGTTCTGGCGGGTGTGGGGGGTTCAGCAGACAGGCCAGGCTCGGTGCGGCAGAGGCGGGAGCCGGGAGCCCAGAAGGCCGCCCTTGTGAGTGAGAGTCTGGGAGCTGGAGGGGGGGGGGGGGGGGGGGGAAGGAGTGCGTTCTCGCCCCACACGGGAGGCGCAGCCACTCCACGGGGGATCGCCAGAGCCCCCGCACAGGCCGGGATGAGGGGCTGCTGAGCGCTACCACAGTGACCCCTGGAGAGGCTCACAAGGCCCGGCCGTGTGGACCTGTCGCCGCGCAGCTCATGTGCTCTTTGATGATGATTTCACAGAAACCCACCTCCAGTTCTTTTGTCCAGGAAACCAGCCAAATCCTAGAGGCCTCTGAACCCAGGGCACACGCCCCCGATCCTCAATCTCTAGTTTGGATTTCTGCCTGTGGCAGGGACATGGCCGATTGGGCACGCTGCATTTTTCTCCCCGAACTCCGAGCTCCCGGGGTGCCGGCCGGCCTCCTGTGCCCCGGCCCCGGGCCCACGAACAGATGGGGCTGCGAACGGCCCAGCCCAGCACTGATACGTTTCTGCACGGGCACTGCAGCAGGTGACCCATGCCAGCCCCCGGGACCCTCTCACGTGACTTCAGGGAGAAACCCCGAGCAGGACGTGCCGGGGGGCCAGTCGCACGGAGAGAGGTGTGCAGGCCCTGCTCTCCAACAGTCAGCCACGACACACGTAGTGCGGAGCGCATTCACGGTCTTCCGCGTGCCTCCTGGAGATCAGGAAACCGGCCCACTGCACCTCGGGATGCACACGGGTCCCGTGGGAGCCGCCCGCAGGCCCTGCCCCTGCTGCAGGGTCCCCGCGCCGACGAGCCCCGGCAGCTCCACGCACCAATCTCAAGTCCTGTTTCCGGGCCCTTGCACCCGCCGGGAGGTTGGTGACCACGAAGGGACGCCAGAAGAGACGCCACCTTCTCGGGAGGCCATTCTGTGGAAAGCATCCATCTCGGTTACGTTGCGGGGACGAGTCCTCATCCCAGGAATTAAAAATTCTTCTTCCGGTTTGAAATCCTGCTGCTACAGCCACACAGATGAGACGCCGAGCAAATCCGAAGGCAAGGTCATGAGCCACTCCCTTTCCAGAGCGCAGGTCCTCACCCTGCCACCATCCCTCAAGGTGAGCGAGCCCAGAGCCGGCCCCTCGCGCTCCCAGCACTTTCCACTGAGCCTGCCTGCACCGAGAGGAAACCAGGACACAGGATGCCGTCCACTGCCCCCAGGAAGGGGGGCATCCACTACTACTAGTGCCGTCCACTGCCCCCGGGTGACCCTGGGAGGGGCGAGGTGGCTCTGGTCAGCACAGAGGTCCGCGGTGGAGGCCCTCGGGTAGGGTGTGGCGCTGCATCGCTGGGGTGGGAGATGGACCAGCCGGGCCGGAGGACCCCAGCGCCCAGGCCCGCACGGTCGTGCTCAGCACACACCGAGCACACACTTGCAAGTTTCTCACTAAAGGCAAAATTCTCCCGAGGGTGATTTTGGCTGATGTCCTCGACGAGGATCCTCTGAGAGACCTAATTAGTGCGCCTGGACACGCCGCTCCGGAGAGCCCGCCGGTAAAGCAAAGCAGTGTGCGGACGCCTGGTCTGATGGCTGTCCCGCGGCTTCCTGGAGAGCGCTGGCCTGTGTGCGCAGGCGGCTGCTGCCACACTTCCTGCAATCCTGAAGAAGGTGCGCTCGGGGTCCTTGGCTCCTGAACGGGTCCTTCCTGCTGCTCCGCCTTCTCCGCGTCCCTTAAATGATCCATGGGGGTGAGGACTGGAATCCAGCCCCGCCGCTGCCACGGGAGGCCACGCGAGCAGAGCTGTGTGCAGGGCCCATCCGGAGTGCTCTAAGGCCCTCTCCCCTGAGTTAAAATCAGGACAAGCAGGAGAAGCAGCTCCAGGGCGGTCCCCTAAGGTCGCAGGGCCCTTCCTTGAGAGACTGAAAGCAGCTGTCCTTATCTAACAGACCTCTGTGAACCCGGAAACAATCCAGAGTCCTTCCGTCTGTCCTTCTGGCCCATCCCCGAACCTCCTGTTCATCTTCGAAGTCTTGTAACCTCTGGGAACTCTCATCTACAGCACTCCCGGTCCCTCAGACAGAAGACGAAAAAGAAAAGAGGCCATTTAAAAATACAGATGTCTATAAAGTGTCCTTGCCCCAAATCTAGCCCACAGCGTCCACGAGATGACCTAGCAAGAGTAAATACGAACCTGGAGTGTCTTCTCCGCAAATACAAGTAGAAAAGAAGCTTTAACCTTCCGAGCAGGTGAACTCAACTCCTCTCTCTGCCAGGAAACTAGTTCAGCTCCAACTCTCCTTTTACAAACTAGTGAGTTCTGTGTCAACATAACCTTTCGTAGTGTTGTTGTTGTTGTTGTTTTAAGATTTTATTTTATTTATTTATTTGACAGAGATCACAAGGAGGCAGAGAGGGAGGAAGGGAAGCAGGCTCCCCGCTGAGCAGAGAGCCTGATGCGGGGCTCGATCGATCCCAGGACCCTGGGATCATGACCTGAGCCGAAGGCAGAGGCTTTAACCCACTGAGCCACCCAGGCGCCCCTTTCATAGTATTTTAAGACAATAATTTTGTTTGTGTCTGTCTGGATGTGCTGTGATATTTTCAAACTCCGGATGGTATTGCCAAAATTAATTCATAAAGGGGCTCTATTTAATTGGCTTAAAGGAAATCAAGCATTTGTACGAATTCTCAGAAACAGAAGAGAACCGACCCAAATAAGTTCCGCGCTCGCGTGGTCTGAGACAGACCCTTACTAAGTAAAGCTAATCGAAGTTTTTGGTTTGAGTAAAACAGGTGTGTTTTTAGGATTGTCAGCATGAAAACAGATACTTTCATTCTACCCACATTTAGTGAGGTCAGATTAGCTCTGTTACAGGGTTTTTCAGCAAGAGAGGCAGGACCAGCGGAGTGGTGCCTCCTGGCACTTTCCTGACTCATCCAGACATAATGACTAAGAACAACTGAACTGAAAAGATCTAAGTGAGGTAAAAGTTTAGGAATTTTTCAACAATATTTGTGTCTACTTAAATAGCGTCCCCAATCTTTTTTTCGGTAACTTGAAACCTTAAGGTTTTGCAAAACGGATTACATAGTGGATAGTCATTAAATATCTAGATCATTCCCAAATAAGACAGAACACAGGTTCATTCATTATGAAACACAGGTTTAATCCCCTTTGATTTCTTTTTCCAGAGAAATTAAAGATATCTGGGCCTGTTGATAAACATGCTTTGTGCTCTATCGAGAGATTATATTACGAAGAAGTGTAGTTTTTAAAAATTATGAAATATATTCATAAATTCGCTATTCTAACAAACTTTGGTATAACAGTTCAAAATTGCTTACTACTCAGTTTTCACTAAAAATTAAGGTTACTGAGACCCAACAATTCTAATTAGTATGAATAAAACGATTGGAGATAATAATGGAACAACTGTATGGCAGGAAAGTGACATAGTGTTTTGGGTTAAAATAAAAGGGGAGAGGGTATGAGGAATGGGAATACATTTTTGTTGAGGGAAAAGAAAATAATTTTGCCCCAAAATGAGACTGCTTGTTTACAGAGGGAAAACTTGGGACAAAAATCTAAATGTAAAACACTTGTAGAAAGTTTGTGAGAAAAGAATCTTTGGAAGAGGATTTTATGCATCGTCAGGACTGGTTAAAATTGGAACGATGAGCTTTAATATTAAGGGGACTCTGGATAAGATTAGAATCTGGTTTTTCTCCCTGCTAAAATGACAGTTTTCTCAGATTATTGGTCTACTCTTAATAAGAAATGATCAGAAAATGTTTTTCCTTTGTCTTAACTGTAATCTACCTAGAAACACAAGGTCTGTATGTTTTGTCTTTATCAGATCTTCGATTACTTAAGAAAGTTGAATTTGCTCGAGGTTTAAAAGAGCCAAGTTTGCTAACTACCAGGTAACCTACTGTCATTGCCTCTGGACTCTCTTACTGTCACCTCGGGTAACAGAGAGGTGAACGTTAAGTTTGCGACGACCCGTAATCCTATTGAGGCGTGTGCTTCAAACCTTCTGATAAGTATTTTTTTAATTCCTAAAATTTAAATTCTAAGTGAAGTGTTTTCAACGAATTAGGCTTGTTTTGTCAAGTCACTGGGAAAACATCACCACGTAAGTGATGACAAGACTTCTTGGGTTCTGTCGTAGGGGTGAGCGCTCTTCTAACGGCTCTAGAGACCCATATGAAAATTCCTCAAGTTCTGGCATATTCTGATACAGTGCCGTCACATGTAATTCCAACACTGAAGTGTGTCACAGAAATCATCTGAGCCCCGCGTCGCCTGCTTTGTGAGGAGCGCTCCTCTTTGAGGCTGGTCACTTGTAGGGACTGGTTTATCTTGACGCTCTTGCAAATGTGTTTTGGCTCGAAGGGGACTAGGAGAAAGGACTTTTTTTTTTTTAAGATTTTTTATTTATTGGACAGAGAGAGATCACAAGCAGGCAGAGAGGCAGGCAGAGAGAGGGAAGCAGGCTCTCAGGGAGCCCGACGCGGGGCTCGATCCCAGGACCCTGAGATCATGACCTGAGCCGAAGGCAGAGGCTCAAGCCACTGAGCCACCCGGGTGCCCGAGAAAGGACTTTTGACACACACAGGTTTCAGATACCCTTAAGATCATAAAACTAAATAAACCAAGAATTTCTAGAACGAGTAGGAAAACTGCATTCAATCAGAACAAGAATTAGTGACACGGGACTGAGAGAACTGAGGAGGATGTGATCCTTTCTCGTCACTAGTATTCGAAGCATGGCTGGTTCGCTAATGTTTGCTTTTCCAGATTCAAGGAAACGTTCCGTTAGGAGATCTCTGACTTACAGAAATTTGACAAAACATTCCCTTGTAAACAAATGGAAACATTTACCTTTTCTCTTGAGCCCAACCCTCCGGAATTCAGAAACTCCCGGTGAGTGAACTGCTTTCACTCATTAGCGTAAGTTCAGGAGAATCTGCTCTCC